>JAQIXS010004908.1:0-13857 GCA_034700785.1 Rossiulus vilnensis
TCGGGACTTGATTAAAAGTTCGAGTTAGCGGATTATTCGACTTATAGGAAGTCGAGTTATCGAGGTTCGACTGTAATTGAATATCATGTGGACTTGCTAGGGGAGCGTTGGGCTGTCTAATATTGAATAATAGGTCAGCAATCCACATTTGGATAGACGTCTTTCAAGACAAACTTCAAATATTTACATCTTCTGTTACTTGTAGAATTTGTAGAAAATACTTGGTGTTTTAGTCGGCAAAAAAATGCCAAAGAAATTCCACTATGTTTTTCTCTCTTTATCGGAAGAACATAGGAGGGTAAGCACATGTGTTATGCATGATTGAAAGAATTAAGCCACACATTTCCTGATTCTGATGTTCGTTTTCCGAAATTTCGTCTGGCTAAACTACGTCCACAAATTGGGCAAAATAATTGAAAGTAGGCAGTCGGTCGAGTTCGTTGGCATCTTCAGCAGTGGCTCGATAATTAAATCGTCCTAAGAGTTGTCCTTCAGAAGCGACGCTGGCTGCGAGAGGCGAGGTTGCAGTTTGGCCAAGCAACAGGTTTCTCTAATTTTTCCAGGAATTTCATCTTCGGCTTCCCTTTAACCGGTCGTTCAATTGTTGTTAAGTTTGTTGTCATCCATACGCTAGAAGGAACTACTACTTCACCCTCGTTAAGCAAACCTCATTAAACGTGCGAATGGCAAAAACACAAGACCTGCTACGGTGGGTTCAGGTGCGAGGTGAGGATAAGAAAATTATGTCAGCTGCTCAGATAAGCTTATCTTGCTTTTTTATGCTAAACTGCCCGCTGGAGGTAAGTTATTGCTTAGCGCTACTTACGGATGGTTATCTGTGCTCTTAATTCACCCAAACTTACTTCGTGTTTTTAAAGAAAAGCCACAGATTCGAACGCAGATCGGTTGTTTCCAGCGAGCAAAGAACGGCTGGAAAATCCGTAAATTGTGTGACGGCAGCAGCGTGAATCCGATTTCTATCGCGATTTTAGGCAATTTGTGTCTGCGACGATGAACGAGGACGAGAAATTCAACGATTGTTTCGAAGAAATTGCTAATTTACGGCAACGAACGTCAAAAATGGAACCCGGCAATCGAACGTCCGCGTTTCGAATGCACTGATTTCAACCAGCATTCTCCATTTCTTTTTAGAATAAAATCATTTATTATTATTATTTCTTGACAACGTCTACGGGAACTTAGTACTTATCAACTACGCCAGGCCGGATTTTTTTCTAAATAGTGTTAAGACTTGTTTAAAAATTTGGAAACTTCCAACTAAAATGCATTGTTAATAGCCTTTACCTGTAGCGTACATTCGATGTGGCATTCTTATCAAGTATTTCCAAAAAAATCGTCTGCAGCAATACTCAAACTAAAATGCACTGTAAATTGATTTGATCTAGCATTCTGATCCAGTTTGTCCAAAAAAATCGTCTGCAGGGCTCCTTTCATTTTTTGGTTTTGGTCTCGCCACTGATAGGAATATTTATTTGATAACGATAGTTTTCAATTACATTAAGCAGGGTTTTTTCGCTGATATTTCTCAAGAACATTGCAGTTATTTTATTGCGTTTAAATAATTCTGTTCAAAAATAAAAATAGTGGATAGAAATTTATATTTGTTCTGGCCACATATACATTTCAAAATGTCACCCCTGACATCTGCTATCAAGGCCATTTGTTTTTGTTAAGATGAAAAAAAAATACAACAATGGATCTTAGACTGGATCCGCTGCCGTTGCATTTCAGTGTCGCCCTCTGTCTGGTGTTTGTTATCTAAACACGCTCTTTTTCCTAACTTGGCTAAGCTTCAACTCGCTGATAAGTGCTGATGTGTGTTGTGCGTCTGTGTGTGCAAGAAACGAATCTCATTGGTATCTCGAATGCTGCGAAAAGTCACATTATGCACACAGGGTGCGAAGTAAATGAGGCTCGAACGTGTTCCAGGTCCGAACACGTGTAATCTCTCGCAAATCCCAGGCACTTGGCGTTTATCAGTTGCGATAGACTGAGGCTGCCTGAACGATATCTTACTTTTATCTTCCTTAGTTTTGCATGTTAACCACGTGCGGTGAGCCGTGGAAGGCTCCGTACCCAATGTCTGGGATTCAAATAGATCCTCAAAAGGGCTTCACCCTTTCTCTCTCGTTGCATGAATTCCGCAAATCCTGATGGGTTTGCAGGGTTAAAGCGCATTTTTATGATACAGTAGTTTGCAAACTGAAGATACGCGTCCGTCGTTTAGCGCAATCTTTTGCGAACTCCGAATTTTAAGCATGACTTAAGCAAATTACATGTACTAATAAATGTGTTTAAATATATTTTGAAAATCTTTGAAATGTAGGCGTGTTTTTAATTTTCAAAATATATTTTATTCACACGTCTATAATTTTGTTTAAATATGGTCTATATGCATGTAGTGCTTAAAATATTTATCTTAAACATTCCTTGGTCTAGTTGTTTATTAGAATATTTACATGTAAAATATTATTTCTGCATAATTTTTGCGCTACGAACAAAACGTGTTATGTGTACTTTATGTAAATTCTATGTATTGTGAATTGAATTATTTGATATACGCGTTTGAACTATGCCCTGCAATACACAGGCAAAAGCGATCTTAAGAGGTCATTCTCATTTGTTTGAAATTGATCTTTTAGTGCGTGTAACACCTCAGTGATGTTTTACTTCGCGTGTGTCAAATAAACGACCTACCCAAACACCTCTTTATCTGACCCAATTTGAAAACAAACAAGCGAATAATGGCCGATATAACGGCGGATTTTCATGCCTGTTACAATTCGTCGACAATTAACTAACTTAACGGGTTTGAGAAGAGAGCGAAACGAAATAAAACAGAAATCCAAGCCGACCTATATTGACCTATCGAAGTGCAGTTTTTGTCACTTCGAATCAACCCTTTTAAGTTTGTTTTTTAAACAACATTGGATTGCTCTGGAATGCAGGCAGTTCTGGGTAAATTGACACCTGTCGTAAACAGAACGTCTGGCAAGATGACAATGGCCGGAACTGGCCATACATATCTGCCAGTTAAAACTACGGAGATTTGACAGTTGTAAGCTTCGATTTATTCTAAAACTTTCCAGTTCTATTTTTTAAGCCCACATTTTATCTAAACTTAATCCTGAGACTGCAACGCATTCCAAAGAAAATGTTAAATTGGTTTTCGAAGAGATTGCAATGCAGTTCGAAAAAGGTGGTGTTGCATCTACATTTCATTAACGTCGTTAGTACTGAAGTAATTAAGTCTGGTACATAAAAGTAACTATGTCGTTCAGTTTTATCATTTCGGTCTGACCATTAAACAGTTCTGGAAAATAACAAAAGAACAATGCTATGCCGAATGTTATTATCCTCTAGCGATTTTTATGAAACACATTAAAATAATAAATGATCTTAATTAGTGTAGACTACTTGTAATTATAGTCAGCAATTTTTAACTACTAGGGAAATTATGATTTTCCATGTACATGTAGACACTCGTTTAAGGGATTATAATTCAACTTTCTCGCATCTTGTCTTAAGTATGGCCGTCCACAAAGGACGTGAAAAAGACTAATCACTGCTAAGGAATTCTCCTTGTTTCCATAGTACATTGTCAACCTTTGAAACAATAATATTATTTGAATATATATTTGGTTAAATCTCTGGTTCGTGCATGGACAATGTATGTGGTCCATATTTATTTTTTCACTTAGGATAATTGTTCGTTTTGTGTGAACCCCTCCAATCTCGGACATACTTTATGGGCGACCCCTACCCCTTATGCATTGTGTACTATAAGACACCCTGTAATAATGCACTGCGACCTCTTTAAATCGAAACCTGCCTGGACGAAATACTAAACCGCATATTTCGAAAGCAAATTACAGTAACATATGCCACCGTAAAACATGTGTTACAGCTATTTCTTTTCAAATATCTGGCGTTTTCATTTATTATCAGAGTGCTGTACGTCACTCTCGTTGTGCTTATGTGTGCCAGGGTCTGCCATGCGTGTGCTCCTCGTAGGAACATCTGGGGCTAATTTAAGGACCATATAACGTATTGCATCTAAAGGACGCTTTGGCGAATATAAATCTCGCTCGGTCTGCGAGAGAATTGTATTAAGAGAATTAAATTTCTACCCAATTTGTGCGTTTAAAACGATTTTCGTTTGCTGTGCAAGGACCTGCGGCTACGGTTAGTCCTATGAAGAACTTTAAAAAATAGCAGAAATTGCCAGCTTACTGCATGTGAAAAGCAACATATGTTCAAAGGCAATGGATGTAATAAATATTTTGCGCGTTTATAAGGGGATAAATGCACACATTTCAAACACGTTAAAACAACTTTGTTTGCATAAACATGTAGCTAAGTTAACTATCAAACTTAATTTTCGTTTTTCTTTTTTATTAAAAATGTAAGAATTGAAAAATACATGTATATTTGTTTTAGTTCTGAAAAAAAATGCTAAATATTATTTAACTTCTGAAAAACAGAAAAAATGTTGTTGAAATATTTGCGTAGTGTCAAGAATAAAATTTTAAAATGATTTCAAAAACTATGATTTTAAAATATTATGGTTAGGGAAAGTTTAAGCAATGCAGAATAACCCAAGTGTTTCTGTTAACGCTGATGAGTTTAAATAAAACTGCCATAGTTTTTTTATACTTGTAATAATTTACAAGTGTTGCAATTATGTGCATGAACGCACAGGGCAGCACCTTGTAATAATCCATGAAGTTACCGAATATGTTTGGTCCTCAAAGGTTTGAAATTTTCGGGGATGCTGTTTTAGAACATGTTAAAAGTTTAAAAATTTTGGCTCTTGCTTATAATTTGTATTTATTAGTTAAATTGTTCTAAAAGAAATATCCATTTCTTTAAAGTCATAAGGTCAAATTCTTTAGAAATGTTACCTGATTTCAAATTCGTTTTGACTGATGGGATGCTGTACTGTAAATGTGCAGTTTTCTTCAAGTAAAATACTGCAAAAAATAACGATTTTCGGATTTGTTTCACATTTTAAAAATTGCATACTTGTAAAGGATTTGAGAACTCACCACTCTTAATTTTACAGCTTGACAGAGTATACATGTATCAGGAATTAATATTGGGTGAAAATAATAAAGCGATTTCTTCGTTTTGAAAAAAGTGTCCGCTGACCAGCGGCCAGGAAAAAAGACAATGGTACAAAAATTAATTTTGTGAGTTTGGTCCAGTGGATTTGGTCTATTTGGATTTTCTGATAAGAAGGCGGAGGATGGAGGAAATGGTGCAAACTATTTATTTTAATAGCATTTCTAGGTGCGCCTGCATGGAATATTTAATACTTGTGGGCCTACCGTATTTCCCCAGTCTAGATTTTCATATTTCGGCGAAATATGAATATTTTAAGATCATAATTTCTCTAGTCATGTCAGGTTTTATGGAAATAACTTTCTGGAAAAAAAGACAAGATGTCAAAATGTATTCCATAGCGTAGTCGTTCGGGTGCTTGGCTGAGTTTCTAAGTCTTATTTATGTTTATTGTTTATGTGAGCTCCTTGCGTTTTCCGCGCAAATATATTCAAACTTCGTGAGATTTGTTGCCCGAACTGTCGCGATTTAAATTGGTTTCAGCCATAAGGCACTAAGACTAGCAATATGATCTTATGGGTTTTAGGATATGGATCTTAGTTCTAGGATCATATAAAAATATAATATTATAACATGGTTTATTGGGGCCCTAGTTGTTTCCCATATAACTATAAAGATGAGCGTTAATATCGCGACGAAGTACTTTAACAAAGAAATATTTTTTTGGTAAAACTGCAATTTAAAATTCGGATTAAAATAGAAGTAGCTTGTTTTAAAAACGCTTGAAGTTGTAATTACCAAGCCTTTCAAATGGGAGGTGAAGTAATTAACTAAATGACCACACTAATTATTCTTGTCCTACATTACTGTCTGTGAGCTAGAAAATTAACTGCTGCGGTTAGTTATTGCCCACTGTTAATTAGTTAACGTGTTTTAATTCATCTCCTTTTAACTGGTTTAGCTACATAAGGCGATTCTGAATACTACACGTTACATCAGCAATTATTAAAATTTACAAACACCTTCATAACTTTGAGTTATGTATTGCACTAATGTCTTGTATATTTTGGATTAATTATAAAGGTTACATTTTTTTAATTTATTCATCTTGTTATATAAATAGGCCTAAAGGATCGATGATATTAAAGAATCAGGAACAGAGATTGAATACTTAATGTTATCATAGCATTAATAGGGTTTATCACTAAGTAAGTCAGCAATTCAGCAGTTTATCAATTTATGCAGCAAATATTGATAGTGAGGCTAGTAATATTTGCAAGACCAGTTGCTTAATTAACCAGATCTCATTACTTATCTTTCATAAATCTTCCTGTTTAATTACGAAGCATTTTTTTGCGACCAGGTATGCTGACCGATTTAGTAAGTGGTGATATATAATTGAGGTCTATCACGCTACTTTCATAAGACAATGGAAAAAAATCAACCTGAAATTTCTCCTCTGGTTTTTAAAAGACTTTTATAGACCGGCATTGTAAAACTGATTTTAAGTGAAAATCTTGCGATCAGTTTCTCGAAATGTCATATATAGGGACAGGTTCAATGGCATTTGCGCTACATTAATGGAAATTGGATCCAGAAATAATTGCGAATTGAGGGGAGGGAAAATAAATGCGGCTTATACATGGGCTTCGAGCATGCAAGACGTACGACCTGCACTTTCTGATGTATTATGCATGCTATCTTATAAGACCGGCATTATAAAACTTGCACTATAAATTCGCTGGTGCTTCAATAACGGAGATAAAAGACCCCCTGATATATATATGCACTAGTGGGATTGGTTCCTGTAGGTAAATGCACGTTGACAGGAGTAGACGGAATATTTTATCTGAATATTTCCGACAGATCTTGTATGCGCTGCCATTTTCTGGCACCGAAACACAAAGGGGAACTCCCTAAAGACCCCTGAAAATAAAAAATACGGTATCTGGGAATGTCAAGAATCGAGCTGTGAATGTAAATGATAAGGCGTTTTTAGCACGTTTCAACATGTTTTTTTTTTTCAACTCCTCTGCTTGCATAAGTTTTAATTTTACAGGGTGCGCTAAAAGTCACTTTTAGGAAGTATAGGGGTTGTAGATAATTTTGAACGTCTACTAAAAATTCACCATGTGTTAATGATGTATTAACACGTACAAAGTCGAATGTTTTATAATTAAGACGTGATTAATGTTAAATTCAACTTGGTCATATGGAAATGGAGCGTTATTTTAGATTGAAATTTGATGTCATTTAATATGGAAATAAGTCCCGTTATGTCTTAAAACTGTTGAATAGTTTTTATTCAAGCTCAACCTAAAATGATGCACAACATGTAAACAATTACACATTTTTGCTTCAAACACATCTTGCTTTCAATTTTCAAATTTAATTTTTATACCAATAAGCTGGACATTTTCAAACGATAAAAATTAACTCGGTTTCTAGTGGACGCAAGGGGAAAAACGGGAATAATTAGCAGTTATAATAAATAGCCTAATTAAAGCAAAAATGTAAAACTTATTTGCTTGTTGGGCATGTTGTATTTAGAATTCTGGCGACCCCTAATTAGCACCCAGTTCTGCATTCGGGATTTTACCCCATCCAAAAAACTTCCTTTCTGGGTAACAAATTGAATTGTATTTCATAATTGACATCCTTTTTAGATCCGCCTCCTTACAAATTGGATTTCCCCCTTTCCCCTGAACGCAATGCTGCTGTAAAAGTACGTGAATTTTATATGGCAGTGATCGTCCCAAATTTTTCGAAAATCGAAGGGGGATCGAGGGGAACAGCAGTAAAAAGAAAGAAAAAAACTGGCTGTAAAAAACACGTAGGAGTGTATATTTCCTCTCCCTAGGGTTTTCACGGATCTGGCCTTTTATGCTAATTGTTACACATTTGCGCGAAAATCCATTCGAAGCGTGTCTTTACGTGACTGACATGGGAGATGAGGTCCTTTGAGAGATTGAATCAACATCAGTTTGATTAAGGAAAGTTTTAATGAAATTTCCCTATCATTTGCACAATCTCGGTTTCCCTAGCGCTCAGATAGGGTCGGGTGTCACCGACCCCCCCTTCTTCACCCTCATTTTTTTGGGGGTTAAATTTTGGCTTCCTAGCGTTGATCTTTCCAGAGACGTCGTGGTAATTTGATAGCTTATCCAAATGTGATGGAAAGCTTTTTACGAGGATTTTTTCACCAGAAAAATGTAAGAAAAGGGTGAGCGACAAATGCGGAGATGTTCATCTTCACTTAATTGGCCCTGATCTAATGAAAGATGGCTTAGGGGGTGCGCGATGAGGGCCGTGAGATCCATCAGTTGATGCCAAGGAGGTATTGACATGATTGTTTTGACAGGGTGCTTCACTATTCCAGGAGGTCGGAAGGGTTTGGAGGGCATAATTCAGCATTCTTATCATCTCATGTCCCATAGTGTAATTTACCTAACATGTGCCGTCCTATTTTCGATCTTTAATCACTTTTCATTACCACATAACATTACGTCAAAGTTTAATTTCTTTTTAGGGCATTTGACCGTGGACGATTAAGGCCGACTCAAAATGAAGCCAGCCATGCTAAATAATCAACGTGTTTCCTTCACATATATATTATAATTGATAAATGTATTTTATAATTCAGAAATGTCCCATTTGTAAAAAAATGAAATTTGAAAATCTCATCTTCGAAGGGTTAATTGAAAGAAAAACCTGTTTGCGGAGATCAAATAACGCTGTTGTTTTTCTGTTTCGTTTGTGCAAGTTTCTGATTTTTTTAATGTAAATAAACACGATATTTTCAAATTATAAGAGAATACCTTAGAAACACTAAGAAAAATAAATATCAATTAGAAGAAGTATCTGTTGCAAAAATGTATTTTTTTGGTATTGTGGACGTTCTGACTTTTGTTCAATTATTGGACTATTTTGGAAAAAACTGCAGTAAATTTTCAACATTCAATTACCTACGCGAAAAATAATAACGTTCTGTTTTGGCAGACAACCGTTTAAATCCAATTGAATTTTTTTTTAAATTGATGTTTTAAAACTGCTTATGATAATTCACCGAAGTGTGTCAAATCCTTAGTCATTTCTTGGTTTAATTATTCTTAAGTACCAAAATAACTTAACAAAATTGCATTTCAACCTCAAAAAATAACAATGTCTTGTTAACAGTTTGGAAACAAAAAATGAATCTTCAACTTCTCAGAACGTGTTTATACGTCATCAATAAAACACTGTTCTTGAAAAATGAAAAATGGATATGGATAACGCTTAACATTTTGAAATATTTTCAAGCTGAATAATTTCTGGGTGTTTGATCACTCCTGGACGCGGTGTGCGTCCAGACTTTCCCCGAATAATGGAAAACGGTTGCAAACCCTGCGGATTTGTATGGCAAATGGTGAAATTTGATTTGGTGCTCAAAAGCAACAACCTGCGTGCCATAGAAACGGGAGTTATGTACGGAAAAGCTCAGCTTGTGAATATAAAAGCTCATAAGAGGGAGAGGAGGGGAAAAACCCTGGCAATAAGCACTTCGATGCGTGTCTTTCAATGCACTGCCGAGCTTGCAATAACCTTTTACACGGGGACTTCCGGTACGTGCGTTTCGAGGCTGGGATATTGAATAAAAAATTGCACTTGTGTTGCACATACACACGCCACGTATTGTGCATGCATGAAATTCAATGAAAACGTGCACAAGTGCGCTGATACGTACCATCTGACGCCAGAGGGCTTTCGATATTTTTTATCCTTTTTTTTTTATTCAACCCTCATTTTTTTTCTCGTTTTTCGCCTGTCATGGATATATAGTCAGACCCTGTGTGATTGTCGTGAAAGTCAAACGTGCATTTTTTCTTTTATGTTAGTGTTTGATCCCTAGCTTAACTTGTACCCCCACTGAGCCTTGTGGCGAAATGACCTTAGCTGACCAATGGACTTAACTTCATTGCATATTCAGCTCATCTTCGCCCGTGGTCTGGAAGACAGACCGGATGCTGGTCGCTGGACAAACTCGGGTTTGGCTCGAAAATTGAGTCAAGCATTTCTGGCGTGAAATTGGGTTTGAAACTCGCTCGGTGCCTAATGGTCCCAGCAGAAAAGCCGAATTTGGAATGATGCGCCTTGGGGTTCACGTCCGAAACTGACCTAACGAAAATGTTGTCCCTGATCTGTGAGCTACTTTCCGGGTAATTGGGGGTGCTTGTGTTGTTGTGTGTATTTGAGAAAGCCAATGTGAAATCTACCAAAGTATTTTTAGTTAATTCGTTTAATCCTTATAAAGATATTTCAGATGTTTGATGTAAAATTTTAATTTCTAAAACGAAAAATGTAATGAAAGATTCTTAGTAAAGAATTTGAAATAAATTCTTAGTAAATATTATTGCCACGGATTTTTTGTGTAACACAGAATTGAAATGATCGCGAAATGCGAAGCGTCTCAATTTATGTTCATCTCTCCTTACTTTGAAAATAAAAGATATGTCTGACAATTTAGACGGATTGTTGCTTCACGACTACAATATTTTTGTGTAATTTCAGGTCGATTAGACAACTTAATGTGATAAATTTAACATGCATTCTTTTTTTAAAAAAAAAATACAAAACATTTAAGTATTTTCTCTAAAGATTTTCTCTAAAGATGTCTAGTAAAAACACGTATGGCTCGAAAAGTTTATGATCATAAATGTAGCTTGTAATAAGCATGAAACCTTGCCACACACGTGTAATATACATGTACATTAAACATCCGAAATGTGCTACAGATGTTGACCTACTGCTTCAGTACATAATTGGTTATAAATTCAATCAACTATACTATTTTTAGATAATTATTGTTTAAGAACTTTATTGTTAAGAAAGCGTAGGATACAAATAAATGGTCTGATCTGATATGCAATCCTTAAAGGACAATTCTGTTAGGATAATATGAATATATTTTGCTCGGTTTAACGTTATCACATTTTGGATCAGGGATGTCAATTCAGTTTTGTTAGATGATGCCAACTACATGTAAAAATGTTTAATATTTTTTTGCAATGTTTTGTAATATTTGTCATGTAGTTTGAAGATTAATTTTTCTCAATGCTGTCAATATACATTATTTTTCCAATAACATCAATACTTTTTATTGAGTAATGTCAATTCAGGTTTTGGGAAATAATGCCAATAATTTTTTTGAAAGTGCCTGTACGTGTACAGATTTGTTCGATAATTTACACTGGTATTCATGCAATTCAATGAAATTCAATGATTTTTTGGTAACATTTCCCAATTAAAATAATTTAAAATAATGTACCTGCTAAACCCGGTGTATGTTTCAGAAGGCTTTCAAATTGCCAGTGCATTTTAGACAATCGTTTAAACTTTTCATTCGCCCTGTATTGCCCCCGGAACATGGCAAACCTTGCTGACAGCGACGTAATGCGGCGCATCAGCAGTCTAGGCGCTCGCTGTCTGCTGCCAACAAAGCATTTTGAAATTGATTTTAATGCAAAACTGATAGATAGATGTTGTCACGAATCTAATCTCCGTCGAGCTTTAGCGTCGAATAATTAAGCCGGAACGATAATTGAATATTCATGAAGCTGACGGCCGCAGAATGCTTTTCAAAAACATTAGTTTCAAATCCAATCGTGCGTCCTCGGCCGGCCGTTCGTCCGGATAAACGACTTAATCCTTCGTTAAGTACACCCTCCTGGCAAATTGCCCCGGTTCCGGTTGACCCCTCGCTCGGGGGAGCAAACCGGACTAAGGGCAGCCGCCATGCCCGGGAACACCGAACAACTTTGCTCAATCTTTGTCACGTTTATGAGGCATTGTTTTCCCAACGAATGCCGCCATATTGCTAGTGATGGATGACCACTGTCCAAACCTTGCCTAGGCCTGATTAGTCGAAAATGAAATCAACTTTGGGCGGACAACTTAGCTTGAAATCCTAACCAGTAATTTGAATATTTAAAGTAATTACACGAATTTAAAAATGTGGCTGACATATGCCGCTGTTCTATCATTTTTTATGTTGATGTTTATGCTGGTGATAAAATTAAGCTGGACTAATTCATGATGTTTGCGAGTCAATTGTCCGTGACTGAAATTAGGTAATTTAAATTCAAAACACATTAAATTAACATTAGAATTAGTTGCGTGAGCCTGCTTTAACGCTTGTTATAATTACGAAATTTATTTTTTCAAAGACTAGTTATTTTTTATACTTTCCAAATGTCCCGTTTTTATATTTTATTTAATATTTTTATTTACATTTTATTGGCATATTTTATTTTTGCTATGCATTTTCTTATAAATATATGGTACATTTTAAAATTACATAAAAGAATACAGACCCAAATCGACAGCCAGTTCTGCGGAAACAATAAATGTAGTAATTAAAACAAGTATTTGGAGTAAAGAATTTTTTTTTCTAATGTTGGGCATCCTTTTGGATCTGGCCCTTTCATTAAGTCTAGGAACAATATCAATTTAATTTAATAATTTATTGAATGTATATTTATTTAAAAATGCTGGTCTTAAGCTAAAACAACTTTGCTGTTTTTAAACGCAGTTTTTGTTTCATTCGATTACCTAAGTCATTGCACAAGTTTAGGGCTTTAAAATTCGTAAATTTAAAATTTTGAAATCCAGTGTGCACTGTTTAATTTTAATTATTCCAACAATTACCTGAAATAGATATTGTCGGTTGTATGCTAATCTTTCTGCATATTATTTTATGAAATTAGATTGCGCTTCATACGTGACCATTCCAAACTGTCCCATGATACCTAAATTTCATTAAAGTCATTGGAAGGTCATTAAATTGATATTATGATCATTTTACTAGCCGGACTGTGGTATTGGCTTAATCATTGGGGAGTTTAGCAATACGTGAAATATTTTTTTTTAGAAATCGAAATGGAGAATAGTGCAACTGGGTTAATCTGGTTGCCATCAGTCCTTATCTGTTTAATAACGTCATTTCCAACCTCCTTCGCCTAATGGCGCTGCGTGCGTTTGCCACTCAAAAGCAATTCCTAATTGTGGCGTACTCTCTCCATATTCATCGATGACTGTGCACAATTTGCATAAAAGGGAATTCACCGAGGGGATGAAACCTAATGAATGAAGCCTAGGAAGGGGGTCGTTAGGCTTATCTTCATCACTTCCGTAATTTTCACGGGCGTGTAGCGCCAAGAATTTTCAACGAATAGGGAGTCATTGCTCCCTTTTTTCCGAAAATACGGCTCTAAAAATGATGATAGGCGTCTTGTCTTGACAGTTCAAATTTAAGAGCAGATTCGCAGATTTCTACGAAGTAATATTTTTCTTAAGGTGAACGTTTTAATTGAGGGTGGTTTTATTTAAGCTTGCGTAATTTTTGAAAAAAAATACAGTACTAAGGGGTTATTTAAGTCGACTTTCTATGTTCATTTAAGATCCATTTAATTTCGAATTATATTTTAAGATCTTCGTTTTACAATAAACCAGTAGTAGTTATGCCATGACATAATTCAACGTTTTTTAAAATTTCAATCGATTTTGATACAGGATCTTTCAATTTTCATGCTATGTGGTAAACAAATGGTTTAACGGCGTGATGAAGTTATTTTTATTTTTAAAAAAAACCTGCAATTAAAACTAGTGCTAATATCTTCGTTTAAAAAATAAGCGAGTAATCATGCCATTAAGTAATTTTAACAACAACAACAACAACTCGGCTATTTAGGGGTTTACAACCCTACTAACCATGATAAATATTAAAGTACTGATATA
>JAQIXS010004909.1:0-13857 GCA_034700785.1 Rossiulus vilnensis
AATCGAGACAAAATGTGGATCGAAGTTGTAGTAGCTGTTTTTATTTAGAAATAGGATGAATTGGAGATTCTGGCCAAAGTATAAAAGAAGATGAAGAAGGTATTTCTTTATCATTTTCATTTAATGACGAGATAACATCCATGATAAACAGCAGCTCGTCAGTTGACGCCATCTTAAAAAAGCAGACGGCCGTAAAAAGGGGCAAGAACAGCTACGTTTTACAGCCTGGAAGGTGTTCCTTTAAAAGTCGGCATATTCTTCCGTAAAATATCAAGTAATTATCAGTATCACACACGATATGTATGCGCGTATAAATTACCAATGGAACCCTTGGAGTAGTATCATATCAGACACCTACCTGGCTAAAGTGGGTGGTGACGTCAGGCGGTTAGGGGGTCAACTTCCGGTGGGTGGGGATAGGGGGCCAACTTCCGGCGGGTGGGTGGTGACGTCATCTTTTTCCACCCACTTTAGCCAGGTAGGTGTCCGATACTACTCCTGGGCTTTTCCTAATTCAGCTAATTGATACTGTCCTCCTCAATCGTCCGCCTGTCGTTAATTTCTTCTGACTTCCGGTCCTGGATTGTCTAACCCATGCAGACCGTACGTGTCCAACAACTCACGTTTTGGTATTGTCAGAAAGGAATGTTGGTGTATGCCATGCTATGCTCATTTTCGATGTTGTTGTTGTTGTTTTCCTTCTTCTTCACATTCCTTTTTGAACATTTTGTTTTTTGGCATGGGTCTTCGCATTTGTCTTCTGGTCCCTTTCACCTGTTTTTCAATTTCTACGAAACGATATTTATTCGAATTAACGTTTTAATTTGAGTTGAATTGGCTTTGGACAAACGACTTCGGTACTGAACAGCAGTGCGTTGTTTTCGATAATAAATATACAACAAAAAGTGAATTTAGAGTTTAACACCTGTTAAAAGGGTGCTTTTAAACACTGTAACTTAGCTCAAATCTCAAAAATGCTAAAAAAAATCACAATAGTCTTCAATTTACTTGGGGCAGCCGACATGCTATTCATATACTGTCCCATGTGAATGGGATTATGGAACTTCCCGTAGTTATGGGATCCCATTATTATCAGATTCGATCTTAGTTATGTGTGATCCCGTTATTATGGAATCTTATTACTATGGGATTCCATTAGTCATAGGTTGTTATTATTTTTAGATCCCTTAGTTATGGGATCTTGTTACTATGGATCGATCAGTACTTTTAATTGTGGAATATTCCATGCTGAATACTAACAAAAACGTGCATATTCCATCCATGGGTACCATCTACGACGTCCATACGATGATACGCCTTCTGATAGGATGTCCACATGTGGAAGATTGACCCAACTGGACGCTGTCCTTAAGTTAAAAGCCCATTCACTATGAAGCCATTTACAATTGGTGTGACAATTTTAATTTAGTGTGATATACATTTACGTGTATAAGTTCTGTTTTTTTTAAGACCGTGTGTGTGTTTGTGGTATATGAACATAACAGTGTAAATGTGGTATAATGTGCGTTGTAACTGGCACAGGGTTCGGGTTTGAAAGACCGGGTTTCATTCTTTTGTGGGGAGGGGGTGCTCAAAGAAACGAAATTAATCGAGCTTTTTTCCCATTGTCCGTCGCGTGGATTCCGCAAAAATGCACTTCCGTTTCCGGCCAACAGTTGAGACCAATTTGCGACGGACGTCACGAAGCTCTTTCATAAGACTGGGGCTTCCGAGGGGTGGGTATATATAGAGGCCTCATAAGGAGTTTTTAAGGACTCTTCTTCTCCACGTCTGCTTTCCACAGCATATATATTACAAATGACGTCCTCGATCGAAAATATAAAAAAAAAAAAACACCACTGAAATCTATTCATTAAAAATGGTAAATAAAAAATAAACGTTCATCGATAAGATGTAACGTGTACGTTTCGATGTATGGTTTCAAGTGCAGTAAAATGTATCGTCCTTCTCGGTTTAATTTACTGAAAAAAATGTCCAAAGGCAATTGACCGAGATGTACGTTGCATATCACTCATCGATTCCAATTCTGATTATATATGAACGCAAACATACGATGTATTTATGAAAAACAAACAAACCTCAGTCGTCACTAACTTCTGTAGCAGCTGGTCGAGGCTTTAGTATAGGCTACGTGGTTAGGATTGAAATAGCAGCCATGTTTGATTTTTTTTTTAAAATAGCCTTTTCTTTTCAATACTTATTGACGCGCCCTCTAGGGCCTATTGCCGAGGAGGAGGGGGACCATTCGTGCATTCAGCCCTTTCTGATCATTTCTGATCATTTGTCAAATTTTTGTGACGGAAATCTCCGCCTGAAAGAACGCGGATTAAAACCGACCGCCATCTTGATTTGGGAAAGTTTCGAGCGAATCAAAAGAGAAGTTTCAAAGAAACTCGATTTCGTGATTTTCTTTTTATTATTTCATGTGTGCGTGTTAAAAATAAACTACAGCGTATAAATTGGCTTATAAATCATTTCTTGAATAATAATAATAATGATAACAATATTTATTAAAGTTTACCAAAACAGTTCAATAGAAAAAGGGAAAAAATAAAGATTTTAACTGATTTTAACTACTAAAATACTTTTAAATATTATATATTATAAAATGTATTAAAATTAATGAAAGCAATGTTGATATTAATAACATTATATTAAATAATCGTTTGCTTTAAATTTTAAAATAGCTATTATTTAATGGTCTGTTTATTAATGCATAGACGTTGCGATTAAAACCTATTAATTGCAACGTGATTAAATGTCTTCAGTCCAGGGATTCTGCTGGAATTTATTCCCGAATGCTATTCAAATGTTTATAAAAAAAAATTATTAAAATTTGAAGAAAAAAAAGATTAAAATGTTGATTGTGTGATGTCACATTACCGAACCCCCATTTTTTTTTCACGTGTAGAATTTAATTGGTCGTCCACTAATTAGGGCCTGCGTTATTTCTTATAATTTGACAATGTCCACTTTATTTAACACTTTTTTAAACTAAAAAAGTATATACTTTTAGGTTTTAAAATTCGAAATTTTCTTCATTTACCCAAAACATGTTCGGCTCATCTGGTTTTTTTTGTTAGTTGTTAAGTTTTAAATTCACTAAAGTTTACTTTTTTTTTCTTTATAAAATGTATGAATTTTTCGTGACCTTAAAACCAAAACTTAGCCATGTTGACTCCGGGGTCATTTATTCAGTTTCTTCCGATTCGTCGATTTCTTCGTCGAGTTGACCAACGGTCAGCAGCGCAACGTTATACGTCTCCGGCAAATAAACTTGCCTCCCTCCCTCCCTCTCGCTCTACAAGACTCTATAACATATAAGATCAGATAGATTTCCCTCCTTTAAGGGGTGGGGGGAGGAAGTGGATTAAATCCGGAAGTGGTTTTATCGTGACGCGAGCCGCCATTTTATTGATTGAACGAAAAATAAATTTCTTTATGAGCGACGTTGGAGCCGAAATGGCGCGCTTTCGTGACGTCCGTCTGTCCGTCTGTCCGATCGGCCATGCAGACTTGACTGACTGACCAATGGTCACGCATCACTCGGTCGATCTTGCGCCAAATGATCGACGCGCCATCTAGCGGCGCCCTCTTGCTTTTTTGTTTGTTTGTTTGTTTGTTTTCAACCAGAAATACACGTACACAGTTCGATCACACTTGTTTCTATCATCTAGAACGGTTTTTTTTTTTTTAATGAATATCACCATTAATTAATTTTAAGACAAATTCTAGAGTGAATTCTCAACCATTTCCTTCACGTACATCTTCAATTACATTATAATTGATAAGATTATTTCCATTATTTGTTATCGTTCGAAGGGATGTAGTACAGTGGATATTCGGCTTAACCGAGGTGAAGTAACCTCGGATAAGCAGTCGAATTAACCGATGTTTCGAGCGTATAAACGTTGATAAAACGTCAATAACAAGAGACGAGGGGGGAGGGGGTTGGTGGAATTTAACGGTTAAAGTGATTTAATTAGGTTGCTTGGTTGCCATAAAATCGAAATGAAACCGATTAAAAGAAGAGTTGCTACCGATTTTGTTTACATAACTTCGTATTTACATTGCACCGCAAGAAATATAGTTGTGCCTAGTTTTTTTCAATATACTTTTTGAATATCAGAGAAGTTACCTCGTCCGAGATAAGTCACGGTCCCGACTACCTCGGATAATCGAGCTTCCACTGCACGTTGTTTTATCCTGAAACAATAAACGATTCTAGTAGGCATTATAGGCCTACCTATATATATATATAGGTTACAAAAACAAAATGGGTCGTATCTTATGATAAGGAGTTTATTGAAATAGCTAATTTCTTCAAATTCTGAAGAAATTAAAAAAAAATCGGTTTGTGATAATGTAGTCTATTATTATTTTTAACGAATTTGATTGTTTGCATTAGTATTGTTACGCAGACTTCAATGCTTCTAGTTCGTCGTTTGCGTGGCGTGGCTTGACCACTGTCCATTCCTCGTTTCTCCAATTTTCTTTTTGATCTATTTCTGCCTGATTTTCCTTCCCACCCCTTCTCCTCCTCCTCCCCCCCCCTTCCCACCGATCCATTTTACTCGATATGTTAGTAACGCGCATTGATGATCAGTCTTTCGGTCCATTCTTTTCATGATACGAAAATAGTCCACGAAATTCGTTGAATCCACCACCACGATAAACCCTCTTTTACTTTGCTTACGTCCTCCTCCTCCTCCTCTTGAGTAATGCTCGACTCAAAAGGGGTTTTCGGCTCAAGAATGGCCAGAAAGGGTCCGAAATTTCGGGATGAAGGGGGGAGGGGTGGACAGAGAGGGGGGTGTAACAATGGTCAAGCCAGCAACGCCTCTTCTTTGCCAAACAATTCCTCCATTTTCACCCAATTCTGAACAAGGGCCGGTTGGGGAGTTGGAGAAAAGAGGTGTTTTTTTTTTCAGAATTGTAGAAATTTCACCTCCAAATGACCAGTGTCCGAATCCGAATTCTCAACTTTCCCCCCCCTTATCAACCACCTCCCCCATCTTTACCTTACACCCCTCTGGCTAAATATAGATAATATAGATCTAAATCATCTAAATCTAATATCTAAATATAGACAGGAGCGAGTGCAGATTTAAAATGAAGTCTTATTTTTTTTTTTAAAAAAATATTTAAAAAAATAATCAAAATTAGGTTCGATTAGATTCAACTGAGTGAGTATCTTACTGTCAGCAAAGACATGTCTTGTGCTGGTGGAGGATGGATGAAGTTGTACATGTAATTCATCAACCTACAGTATATGTTATTTGTTTTTTATTTATTCAGCTGTTACCACCGCATATTTCACATCGTCTTATGCGTTGGTACGTGTACTTGTACGTGTACGTGTAAAAGGGCAGGAATGTCCACCATGCATGGTGCGAAGTACAGACTGGTATGACTACTCACGATCTCATCTGTTGGCAGAACAGATAATAATAATAATAATAACAATAACAATAATAAACTTTATTCCAAAAAAAGGAAAAGGATAAATGAACGTAGGTTGAATGAATGTAACAACGCATCCTAATTAGAATGAGACAAGTTACCAATACAAATTCAACGCTGTAAGATAAAATAAAAAATTGTTTGGCCCCAAGTAGGACTGTCAAATTTAGCCTTTTAAGACCATCCATGAATTCGTGAAGGATTGCCTGCCATGACAGCAACAGACAGCAAGACATCCCCAAAGAAATGATGTCTGCCTGCATTCTCCAGAGGCTGGAGATCATAACAGACGTCTGGGGTGAGACCTACACCCCCCCTAAGGCGAATATCGTACTTGGCAAGGGACACCAATGAGGGGGAGAACCCACAAAAGATAAGCCAAATACGCATTTTTAAAAACATGATTTTGAATGTATTCATACTACATCACCTCATCTCCATGGCCATCATCATCATGGCCCTGGAACACGGACTACAGACCTCCCTGTAGAGAGCACTCTACAAAATATAGGACGAACAAAAGCCAGAAATGCTTTCCACGGGGCGTCCGAATAGTTTGTCTGAAAATATTTTTAGAAAATTAAGTGGGATCATCGTCGTACTGTTCAGCAATCCGTGAGCAAATGGGTGTTAAATTTCTTATTTCCATCGAAATAAGTCTATGTTAGTAGTGACAAAAAAAAATATTCCAAATTTGGGAATGATTTACCTTGTTTTATGTAGATGTTTCAGAAGCTCCTGAAATACCATAGTCCATACCATGGACTGTGGATTCAGGCGCATTGTAAATCGAAAAGGAACGTTTCAAGAATTTTGAGAATGTGTTTTTTAAATTTTGTGAAATGTTGAGAATTAAATTTACGTTATTTTGGTGCTCATTAATCACCCATATGATAGGGTGCTAACCCAACACGTTTTAATTAAACACCAGTCTTATTTTAAAATTTAAAATTTCAAACAAGTTTTGATTTTTATAAAAAAAATTTAAATTTTCATCGCAAACCTTTCACCATAAGTACCAATATATAAATATATAGTATATACTATATCACCTCATATATATATATAATAATGATGATATGTTAGCAAACATACGTCCATCAACTGCACAAACAAGTAACTTAACGTTATCGTATGCAAAAACGTTTTAAAAAAATGAAGATGATCAACAGTGACAGACAGACTGCGATCACGTTTTCCACGACGAACTGATCAAATACAAAGGCTGAAAGACATGCAAACATTGAAAAAGTGTAACATCGAAAGTACGTGAAGAAAAGTATTTATTGATAAAATAAATAAAAAATAGAAACGAAAAATTATATCAAATGTTAAGCGAATTCCATTTAGCATACCTTTTGAAGTAAGGGCACTTCTTAAAAATCAAAAGATGTTCATTGATCACCTGCAGTAGGGTTTATCCAAGGTTTGGTCCAAGGTTATGTAATGTCGTGAAAGCCATGTTTTGAGAAAAATCAAGGTTTTTTTTTCACAATTTGTGTCGATACACAAATCAACTGCAGTGTTGTAATTGTCCTATTTTTGTTGCTCCGTTTTGGCATGATATCGACATCTGATGAGTCACACCCAATTTGATACTAAATGGAAGACGTTGTTAGAATGTGCGATTCAGGTTTTTAATTCAAGACGTTCGACTTTTTTTTTTTTTTTTGTGTGTGTGTGTGTGTGTGACATACACCATTATGATTCTCAGCCCTTCAATTGACAGCGGAAATGCAAAATAAATCCAATTTTGCAATGATACATGCCACGTACATGTATGTCATGTAGCTACAAGAGTCAACCGTTGACCGAAAGTGGTTGCTTGGTATTCAACCACAATGGTCAACAATTCCACTCTCGTTCCACTCTTTTTTGATTCATTTTTTTGATATTTTTTTGCAGAATTCCATTCGCCACAACTTGTCTTTGCACAACCGCTTCATGCGCGTTCAAAACGAGGGCACCGGAAAGAGTTCTTGGTGGATGATCAATCCGGACGCCAAACCGGGCAAGGCGGCCCGTCGAAGGGCCACCAGCATGGAGACGCCCAAATACGAGAAGAAGCGAGGACGGATCAAGAAGAAGGTGGAAGCGCTGCGCAACGGTCTGCAACCGGAAGGAGGGCTGGTGGCCACGCCCTCGCCCAGCTCCAGCATCAGCGAGAGCCTGGACATGTTTCCGGAATCTCCCCTGCACACCGCCGGATTCCAGCTCAGTCCCGACTTCCGGCAGAGGGCCGGATCGAACGCCAGCAGCTGCGGACGTCTCTCGCCCATCCACGCCATCGAAGCGGACATGCACGACTCCCAGGTGCCGCCCATGTCACCCATACCGTGGGACAGCACCGGAAACCTCGTGACGCTCTACACGGACAGGTATATCGAAAGACACACCTGTCGAGAATTCGGTCCTCTCAAAAAACCCTATCGTCGTGTCCTTGTAATGGACATATTAAAAGTTAAAACTGTCAGTAAGACTACGAAGTCTTTAAGTGAGGGGTAGGGGGTGGGGGGGGGAAGAAGCCGGAAGTACATGAGAGACCGAAACAAGTGAACTTCATAATCTTTCCAAAAATCTTAATCCAAAGTGAATTGATTATTACTTCATTGACACTAGACATGGCTCTTGCATGAATGGTACAATGGGCACTTCCAAGGGGTGTACCGATGTCGCTGATGTATGACCAATTAGGTCACTGGTGCCGTCGATCTACCCCCACCCCCCCACCCCCTTCCCCCTCCCTTTTTTCTTTTGTTTCATTCTGGCCGTTTTGTTTTCTCCCCAGGTACGGCACTGACCAATTGGTGGACACGATGACCGACGCCATGAAGCTGGGCGGAGGCGAGGGCACGTACCTGGCCGAGTGCGGCATGAAAGGCAGTCCAGGGGGCGCCAGCGGCGGTCAGTTGTCCCCCCATCTGCACTCCCTGCAGCAGTCGCCTTCTAACGGCTACAGCCTGTACCAGAACAGTCCCGGATCCAGATACTCGGACTACTCGCCCTCTTACGCCGGACCCAACGAAGCGTCCAAGTTGAGTCCGCAGCGTCTCTTGGGGGACGCCATGAACGGAGGACCCACCTCGTACAACATTGCCAACATACAGGTGAGACCCCCCACCCCCACCGAAGGTCCAACGTTCGGAAGATTTTACCCATTCCCAAAAAAAAAATAATAATCGCATTTAGTAAATAGTAGTAAGTAATCGAAATGAGCGTGATCATGTCCGTGATCACCGTCACTCAAGGACTCGCAAGATCCGATGCATGTACAACACGTTATCGTTTATTCTTGGTTAAATATGTTCTAAATTTGGTTTGACGTATCCGTTATGTAGATGTCGCAGGAGCCCCTCCTGTGTCCATGTATTTCAATTCAATTCAACTCAGTACCCTACTAGCACCGAGTGATGTGCCACGTGGTAGGGTGGTGTAATCCATCAACCCAATATCATTAGACGATTGCCACCGCAAATGGCCACAAAGGTCCTTTTTGGAAGAGCATTCCAACGTCGAATGGCACGCCAATGACCAATGGTCAATGGATCCGAATGTGCTCTCGGAGTTCCATAAGCTGCTTGGAATGACAGTTTCTACCATCCCCGGTGGTTACGTTTAAAGATTCTCTCGACCATATTTACAACTACCAGATGAGGTGAATTTTTGCAAAGAATCCCCGTGGAACCGACCTTTGTTGCCGAAGCATCCCGTCAGAGGCGCTCTGGATTTTTTAAAAATCTGTTTTAATTCTGGTTGTGCCGATTTATTAACTTTTTTTTGTTTGTGTCCCATTTTTTTTTCGTTCTTTCCCCATTTTTATTCGATATAGACGTGTTTTTTTTTCTTTTTTTTAATTTCATGGCGCCTTTCTTAATGGCGCTTCTTCGTCGCTTCCGCTCCATTCGTTTCGATGGCGCGCTGCGACGCTTCCGCTCTCAACTGACACGACACAAAAGCAAATCGCATTTGATGGAGTTTTCATCCCCCCCCCGCCCCCATCAACTGTTCGTTCCTTATTTCTAAGGGGGGGCTTTGGGAATATCTGTTCCCCTCCAACACTAAAAACAGCCTTAATTGCCGAATGGACTGAGCAAAATATAAAAAAGGGAGACGTCTCGGCGACCTCAGCGCCATCTGTTTCGATTTACGACGCGAGGGGATGGATAGATATGGCACACGGTTCTGGTTCTGACTGCTACTGTCTTGTCTTCTTCACCAATTCAATTCAACTCAGTACCCTACAGTAAGCAACTAAATGCCATATGGTAGGGGGGTCAAGCCCACTTTAAGGAGAAAGCTCCTACGTCAGTTGCGATCGACTTAGACATCATTGTTAAATTGAACTTGAATTAAATTTAAACTATCGTCAGGAAGGTTTTATTCCAGGAAGGGTCTTTCTTTTTGAAAGATCAATAATAAGCATCATCCGTAATTAGCACGGAGCTCAAGTCAGGGGTTTTAGAATGATTATGCCTACTTCTACTAGACAGGTTTTAAGCAAGATGGATGCGAACTAACTTTGGTCTTCTTGTGTTGAAGAAACCAAACTGGTTTGATTCGTGTGGTTGATGCGGTGCTCGTTGCGATGCTGCACCGTGGTTCTACCCTTAGTTTTTTAACTGTTTCTCTTCCGCTTAATTGTATATGTCACCTGCACACGACCTGTTTATTAGAAGAATAAAAAGAAACAAAAAAATGGATTTTAGTCAAATTCCTATAATAATAATAAAAAATGGGTTTAGAAATTTTTTTAAAAAAATTATTAAAATGAAATGGTACTGGCGCACATGGCTGATTTATCCGAAAGATGTACTTTAATCGATTCGACCTTTTTCAAAATATGATATTCCAATATGATATTCCAAATGACTATTTTTTTATATTTTAAATAAACGTTATTTTACTTCAGTCGTACGCGTTGAACCAACTCAGCAGTAATATATGTTAGTGACCGTTTGCTAAGGCGCACTGTCCTATTTCCGGTAAGCGTGTCCGAGTGGTCAAGTCTTTGGCCACCGCAGTGGGTGTAGCCACAGTTATGCCATATTATTTATTCTTTTAAGTTTTTTTATATATGTTAATTTTTCTTCTTCTTCTATTGTTATATTCCTCGCAGGCCTTAAGCCCCGCCCACAGTGTTCACTCGTTGTCTCCGCCCAGAAGCAGTAGCGTGGATGCCCTGCCTCCTCATCCTCCTCCTGCGTCTTCGCAACAACAACAGCAGCAGCAGCGCGTAGGTGGCGCTTCGGAGCCCGTCCTCTCGCCCCATTCCAGTGCCTACCCGACTTCCGCCGCCAGTCCTTCCGTTTACTGTGCCTTGTCGCCGGCCACCGTGGGCGGCCTTCCGCCTACCGCCGCTTCTGTCATGCTCCGAGCGGCCCTCACGCCGTCGCCGCACGCCAAGGAGGCTGCTGTCCATCGCTTGACCACCGCCTCCTCCTCCTCCTCCTCCTCGTCCTCCTCCTCGTCCTCGGCAATGCTCGTCCCTCCATCGTCCAGCCAGACGGTCAGCCAGATGATGGGTCAGTTGCTGGCCATCAACAACGGCATGCCCAATGACCTTGACCTTAGCATGGACGCCCTGCAGGGAGGACTGGAGTGCGACGTCGACCAGGTCATTCGGCACGAGATCAGCATGGACGGCAACCTGGACTTCAACTTCCAGCCGGACGCCAGCCAGTTGCAGCCGGCCACGACGGCAGCCGGAGGACGTCACTGGGTGCACTGAGCCTCTTGCCAACCCTTCACCTCCCACCCCCCCCACTACACCCCACAACCCACCCACCCACCTCGTAACTCCTCGTCGTCGTTGTCTGCTCCTACGTTTTTTCATTGCTTTTTATTTTTTTTGCTGTCTTTTTCTAGACTCCTCGTTGAAAACGGAGGAACGGATGACTGCGATCGGCATTTTGGGGGTCTCTCGCGTGCCGTGAAATAACCGCCACCCGGTCGAGGATTTTGCACCCCGTGCGCGTATGAGTGTGTGATACCCGCGAAGAGAGACTCTGGTCATGAACTCGCTCCAGACTTATCTTTGCGGATAAAGGTGGTTGTCTTGAGAGCGATCGCGAAGCAATGGATTGGTATCGGATGCGGGCTTTCTCGGTTGGTCGGTTGGTGAGGTTTTGTGCGTGGGATCGGACCAGTTTTCGCTATAGGTTCGATACCAGTTTAAGGCTTCGCGTTCGCTTCTCTTTCACCTAAGAGCCGCAGCTGGGTGAAGCAGGGGGGCGCTGCTGTCCACCGGCGTTGGTTCGGCTGCTCAATTTTAAGTTTTCTCAGAGTTTAATTCTAGCTTTTTCGACGAAAGGGGGCCTCCACCTGCTTCACCTTCGACCTTTACAACGATATTCTTCATCTTCTTCTCCACTTCGACCACAGTACAAACGACACAAAGTGTAAATATAACATTGAATATCCCCCCACAAACACACACGACACGAGTGGCGCTACCTGGCCACGTACCGCCTCCCCGCTGCCATCCGACGCCCTCTTGTGGCCGCCCCTCCATCTCTATTGACATTCGTTGTTCGTTGTTCATGTTGATGTTAATGACGAAGGAGGGGGCGGAGTGGCGGCCATCTTGTTCGCTCGTGGCTCCCCCTACCTCCGTCGTTTCGCCACACAGATGTACGCCGCTCCTCGAACGAACGCCGCACACCGGTTAACTTGGTTAGGATTGAGAAGAACGCGTTCCGTTCCCCCGTTCGCCGGATCGGCCAACTCGAAGACGTGCCGCAATCGCCTGGCGACGAAATTGCGTGGCAGACCGAAGTTTAACTGCGGTTGACTGCGGTTGACAGGGGGAAGAAAACCAAGAAAACGTAAAGCAGACTTGTGTCGTTTCTTATGACTGAAATTAATGCGGTTTATGTTTTCATCGCGACGAATTAATAAGAGTCTCATTCGATTTCGTTTTTTTTTTGCAGTTTTAACCGCAGTTAAACTTCTTTCGAGCAGAGCGCCTCCGGTCGAACCGCAGATCTCTCGCAGTACGGCACATCTTCTCTAGATGAACCTCTTTTGCCCGGGCGAATTCACTTCAGATGGCGCTGCCAGTCGTGTTGGAGAATCCTGACCGGAAGATGCCCGGGGTGCATTTTTTAGGGAATTTTGAGTTGCGCGGCGCAACCACCTCGTATTCAACTCGGACGTGTACAGTGTACATACCACGCAGAAACAAGCCCATATACAAATATATATATATATTATACTGAAGAAAAAAACATAAAAAAACAAAAACAAACTGTAACTGTGAGAGAAGGATGTTCCTGCGCCTAATCTAGCCTACGATCGATCTTTGTTGCCCAAAAATCGATTGCCGCCCAGTGTGATCAGCGAACCAACCCCCCCTCAAAAGACCCGCTTCAGTGTTCATCTGCCCCAGGGTAATTAAGCGGCAGGTCGTGTTATAATTATATTATTATATTTACCCAGTGTTGATTAGATGAAACAGTATTTGGTAATTCTGGTCGCAGCGCCTGGTGACGAGAGAGAGAGGAAAAAAAAAAAAAAAAAAAACTAAAAAAAAATAAGAGGAGAAGCAAATGCGTTTCGGAACAACTGCGGCGTCTTTTTCGACCGCTTCGTGTTTTTTAGATTTGTGCGGCACATTTTGAATCCGAACGCCTTTTCAAGTGCATTTTTTTAGCGTTACTCGAGAACTCGTCGCATTGCTCCGTAACGCATTTTCCCTTCCCCGCTGCGCGCGATGGCTTCGTTTATATGAGCGACCCTCCTCTGAGCAGGAACGCCGTCGTCGTACGTCGTAACTTCGTCGTTGTTACCATTCTTGTTACTCGTTTTTTTTATTATTATTATCATCATCTAACAATTTTTTTTTAACGGCTTGCTTTCGCAGGCTTTCGAGCGAGAGAAATCGCCTCGTGTCTGGTGGCACCCACCGTCTTCGGCGGTCATATCGGATTGCGGAAGACTCGGTCTGCGAGAAGTTTCCACGCGATCCATGTCCTTGCTCGGTTCGTATTTCTGGCCATAGGGAGAAATATTGGTTTCGCAGCTAGCTTTCAGTTTGAGGCGACTATTCTGGTGCTCAGGTTTTTGTTCTTGGCAGGCGCTTACGAGAGCGATTTTTCTGGTGTTTTCACCTGCCGCGGACCGAAGTTTTTCGATCAATATTGGTTTTTGGGCTAGCGGCTGGTCAGGTGATCCGAAAGAGTCCTTCGTAGACTTTTTAAAAGCTGCCTTCATGTATTCAATAATTGGATCTAACCAAATATAACGTTACGATGGTGCATTTCCATACTCGGCACGGCTTAAGGATTTGATACGTGATATTAATTTTCAAGTTTGTATTTCTTGATGTAAAAATGTGTCCTTAGCAACTCAAGCCCCCCCCTATAAAATTCAGAA
>JAQIXS010004910.1:0-13856 GCA_034700785.1 Rossiulus vilnensis
CAAATTGCATTGATTTTTCGCTTTCCTTCTAGCGAATGCGACGATGCTGCAGGGCTGACCAGCGTCATGGTCACTACGAGGGATGAGCTGCAACTCGTGGAAAGTTTTCCAAATGCTTCGAATAGATAGAAGTTAAGGGTGGCCAACTGAGAAAGTAATTGTCGCACCACCTGGCGACGGAATGAAGGGGGGCCCAGCACCCCAATGCCATTAATCGCTTCGAAATATGCTAACATACAGAGTGTATGGGGTTGTTTTTATACAAACAAAACATGTTTCTAGTAGTTCAATTTAAATTCAATTTAACTCAGTACCCTACTGTCCTCATATAAATGCCATGTGTTGGGGAAGGGTGTTGAATCTGGATGATTAAATTGTTAAGGCATTAAATTCACAAGCCATGTATAATTCTGTATGTTTCATGCGGAACGTGTTGAAGGATGAAGGTCTCCTCTATGTGGGAAATTAGACTTTACATTTCGAATCTCTTTTCTTTATACAAATAAACAGTAATCATATCAAATCGGTTATTTCTTATAGGTTTCATGACCGAAATGTGGTGTATTTTGTACACGATGTATGATATCAATAGAACGCGGAATAATCAAAATATTACCCTAACAATTGAGTTCATAATGGTTTTCGTACGATCAGCCATGTGTTAGGTGTTTCGTTTCTTGATTAAAATGTTCCATTTCCGTCGGATTTTCTCTTTTTGCTCATTTACCATGGCACAGACTGCGCATGTCTTCATTCTGATGCATAAATTTCTGAGCCAACCCCGACCTTGTCCAACACAGCAGAATCACTGAATCAGGATATGGTTGCGCTTAATTTCCCTGCTCCGAACCAGTGGACAGATCAAGAAAAATCGCTACTGGTCATCCAGTTGTGAACTCCTTCAATCCTCCCTGGCCGACCGAGGTGAAAACAAATTAAGGAGAACACGAAAAAGGTCTCGCGATCATTCCGTGCCATTTATTTAGGGCTTGTCCACAGGGAAAGGTCATTCATCCAACATGGGCGTTGAAGTACAGGGAAACTGACATGTCTGCCCCGTCCCACTTTAGCCCGCTTAAAGGATAACTAATGATCCCGGGACCAGCCTCTCTTTCCCGAGCTCCACATTCCCCATCAGGCCTTTCACTTACCCGCCTTCCATGGACGATCGAATAAACATGCCCCGAGCGACCGTTTCATTAGTTAATGATTCAAATTTACGATCTCCGAGCATTCTTTTTCATTTGGTCGCTTGGCATGGCCCTTGATTTGCATACCATCAAATTAATTGGGGATGATGGGGCATGAAACGCGGTTCGTAGCACCTTCTCTGGAGAGCAATTCACGGGGATCAATCTGGCACTTTATCCATAAACCGGATTATAAGCCGAATGAAATTCGGTTCCACAAGTGAAAAGGGAAAAAAAAGCTCGGTTTTCCCCGATTTTACTGCTTTTGCGACAAAAGGGCCTTTTTCTTTTATGGTCAGTGACTTTTTTATGACGCTAAAGCCTTTTCCACAATTAGACCAGATTTCAATTACCAGATCATTTCCATCCACATTGATTTACGAGTAGGAATTCATTGCACAGTTTTGTTGTATTTTTTTTTGAATTTATCATAATTCATCATTCCTCTGCGCATGAAAACAAATGTGAAAGTGTCGCAACCAAGAGCGCCGTTCAGTAAGATAATAAAGCAGTGTTTTGACGAATGACACTGAATCTTTCTAATTGCTTAGATTCGTTAATCTTGAACATTTAAACGGTTTTGATTATTGGAAAATCTGTTTTTGATTGCAAGCCTATAATGAATCACAGTATTCATCCTGATGGAATATTTTGTTTATGGCATTAGCCAATGATCAATCAGACGTGAAAATCATATTAAGTTGCCAAATTTCAATTAAAGAAGTCGTGCATTCAACTCACACCATATCAAAATTGACAAAATATGACAACAATAAGCGTTCTATGGAGATGTTGAAAACATGGTTTAAACTGGTAAACACATGTACAGTGCAGAAGACCTACAAGGAGGTAAAACCATAATTAGTCCGGCCATCGAGAGCCATTTTCGGTAGCCAGGATATATAATGGCGCTATATATAGGTTGCCATGGAAGTGCGCCTCTAAAAGGTGTTTACACACGTGACCCTTTGTATGGAAATGCAGTTCTGATCAATTTTGACCATGTATGAATCTAATGAGTGAAACGCGTGATATCTGATACACACGCGTCTCCTCTTCTACAGTATTTCCTAGATAATGGCAGGCTGCAGCAAAACACCGGATAATTAGTTGGACTGAGAGAAAGTCACGTGGACAGGGCGAAAGATGAGCAATTCCATAACTATGCAGTAAACATCATCGATCCATAACGCTTCTATCAATGGGTTCGATAGAAACAGCACGAAGTTAGTTCTAAACCCATTTATAGTACAACAGTTTGTCTTGCCTGCAGCTGAATAGTTAGTAAAGTTAACGAGTAACTAACTAACCATCACCATAAGGTTTGATTCACGAAATTGTCTTCTAAAGTCCGTTTATGCAGTTATTTATTTTAATGCATTAACAATATCTATAACATGTGTAACCATTGTGCGCTCACCCATGAGGGATGTCAGGGGCGTGGTTGGCATTGCGCCAACTGTTTTAATAGTGTGACTTTCGCTCATTCATATAACCATTTAATATATAGTTTATCAAAGTTTGTATCAATTAAAACCTCAATTTTTAATATCAATATTCTGCAAACAGTACGAGCCCAACTTGATTTCACCTCATCTGAGCGACCGGTTGATCCTAAGCCGGTTAAGAGGGCTTGTACTGTACATAAATATACAGGTATGCATTATTATATTAGATACACCCACTAGCGATTTACTAGACACTGGGATTTAAGATTAACATACATTTATTCTCTTGCTTATATTATTAAAAGCTGTTTATCAATACAAATTATAATTAAAAGAGATACCTGATCACGCCAGGCAACAAACTTGAAGCAATTATTACACTTTGGCTTCTTGGTCTACATAAAACGGATACGCCAAGAAAGTATTTTCAACATTAATGAGTGATTTAATTAGCACAATATATACACAACATATATGTACATTGCTTGTAAATTCGTTGGGTTCGTACGTCTAATGGTATCTTTTACAATTAAAGCTCCAGTTCTTATCTCATTATAATCCATATAAGTGTTTACAAGAAACGCGACCTGGCGCCTACGCATTAATACACAGGCCAGCACCCAAGGAAGCAGCTGAAAACGTATCGAATTTCGTTTTGCATTTGCTTGTTATTCGGCACTTTTCTATCACCATGTCCAAACGCAGTAATGAAGCCTCATTTCTTCGACGAAAACACCGTATCCTCACTAAGTAGTGCACCTGTATAGCAGCGTTGCTTAGGGGCATATTATGTAGCTTACTCATGTTCAGCAAAAACTTTGAGTAATCATTTCTATGATCTTCATTAGGACATTCCCGCGTATTTGGTTACCAGGCAACAGGCAGTGGCGCTCGTCTTTTGTGCCTTTCACGAGGGTTGCTCGTGTACATCTTCCGGTCCTATATTCCGCCAATATTGTTAGGGATTTGAAACCTTTATGCGACCAGGGACATGGCAACATAGCAATGACAAACTCTCAAAGAGATTTTGAAAACATGGAAACATCATGGAAATAAAAAGCAGTACATTGCTAGGAGTGCGAAAAACGACGGGAGGAGTGGGGGTGGGGGAAGATTCTATGCTGGCTATTTTAATCATACATGTACATGTGTTAATCATACATAGGATCTCATAAAATTTAAAATGGATATTTACAGGTTCGGAATCTTTGCTTAATGTAACACAAAAAATAAAATGTGTTTTCTACTATTATTAGCAATGATATTCGCTTTCTTTTGCTCAGATTTCTTGGCAACAATAGACCTTGCAGTTCTCATCCGTTTCTTTCATGCGGCATTGCTCGAGTTTTCCTAAGCTTTTATAGGCACATTTTGGTGCTTCAATTTTCAAGCATGGTTTGTTTGTTTTTTTAACACCGAGCGCTCGCACTTAGTCCCAACAATAAACCTTAGGTGCTCTAGAGTGTAGTGGCAGCCTCACTTAAGCCACTTCTGATCCAGGGATGAGCAACGCTGGTAAACCGGCCAGCCTTGCGACACTCTGCTGCGCCTTCTGTCCATAGCACTTGCCATTCTGCTTGACCAGTGCAGAAATTGACCAACAGTCAGTGGAGCAGAGTTTTTCAACCCTTGAAAAGCGCATCGCAGGCTCTAATGGCCAACATGTTTCATCGCTTGTTGGAAGCTTGACACTGACCGAAGCCCAATATCAGGTAACAATTAAGGAAGTGAAGCACTGAGGGCCATTAAGTTAAACGTACTCGAAAGAGGTTTTATTGATTGGCGCAGCGCACTCTTCCAGTCTCGCTACCTGGATCGAATGTCCATTTCTTTTGATGGTCATTCAACAGAGTGCCTTTTTGACATCCACGCCGTCGAAATTGACCAACATATTTGAACAACTGATGGTCATTCCGATTTCACGGCTTAGCTGATGCTTTTTTCCGCTGGAAAAAGTCCAATTTCGGCTGCAGGGTTGTTGAGTTACTGCAACCAATTTACTTTCCGGAGGCACCCATGTGCACCATTTTATTGTCACCCAGGTTGGCCAATAGGATGGACCAGCTGTCAGCAACCAATTGAATTGACTGTCAGTTTTGCTTACTCAGCCACCTGCTTACCTACCTGAACTATACATGTAAGTATTCTAATGCCATGATGCAGATTTCAGGATTATATATATAATGTTTGTACCAAATACAAGCACAGGTGCACCGGAAAACGTTTTCTTATGTAGTGTCTATATACGTTTGCACGGCATTGAAGCTTTGCAAAAACGTAGCTTATTGCTAATTAATTATGATAAGATTATTGAGATCAAGATGCGTCTTCATTAGATCTTCCGCCTATTATTTAATTAAGAATTTCCGCAGAAAATTAGCGTAAATTTGTCGACATTCTTCGCGTGCTCTCTAGCCTCATTGATGCTGGCATCTTAGGCAAAACCCAATAGCTTGTGACTACGTTTTTCCCTACTAATCACAGACTGCAACATCCCCATTTCATTAGACGCAGACTCAGCTTGAAATCATTTCCTTTAATACATTTAATTGGTACCTAATCCCAATAATTAGTATTACCCAACATGAGTCCTTCTGATCCGCTTTCCTTCCCATTCAACACATGTCCCCCCAGCAGAGAGCTGATATCTAAAGCGATTAAAAGCATGTTCAAAAAGTCCTCACTGACACGCACACCACAACGATGTCCGCACCAACAACCCCATAAGCCTAATTTCAATTTTATAATTATACACCGTTATCACCACCGGCTTCCCAATTGTATACAAAAACTGAATTTCCTACTGTGAACTTTATTGCATTTTCATCCAACGAAGCATTATCATGCGAAAAACAACTTTTGCTAAGGATAAAGTTGGCTCTTCATGGACATATTTTAACCAATTGGCATCAGATTGGCTTATTAATTTTAACAAAAAAAAACAATGCATGAATATATCATGAAAGAGTATTTACCATTTGGATCTACATTACACTATATTTTACTAGAATTGTTTTCAATTAATGTCACAATTAATTCTTACAACAACCTGTATGATAAAGCAATTTTACGATAGCCATTATTCGATAGCTATTTTCCAACAACCCTGTAGGCCTACAAAGCAGGGCCAGGGGCTCAAACAAAGTTTATATACACTGCAAGATATGGGATCGTAAAAGTAATTTCTCTCAAAGAACAAGAGCCGACAATTGGCAATTCGTATAATTTGAAATTCGACAAAGATACTTGAAAAATGCAGCCCTGCTTTCTATTGCTTTGATAAGAGGAGTTTCTCTCGAAAACCCATAATTACTTTAATGCGCCGAAATGAAGCCATTCATCCCCACCAACTTTTTTTGCCGCACTTAAAATAAATGAGGATGAAATATTTGGAACTGCATGCTAAGCTCGGTTCATTAAAATTTGATTTGGCAGCGGCAGTGATGATAAATTCATCCGTGGTACAAATACACGCTATAACGGAACATATCGACCTCTTCTACATGGCGCACATATAATTCCTTAATTTCACCGAGATTTTAAGTCCTTGCATGCCTATATTCACCCCCTCTCGAGTGGCAGATCCTCTTAATTACATATGCATTACCTGCAGCCCAAGCATTCATCTGGGATTAAAGTATAGACGAGGGACACCAGAATGCCACTAACGGCATCACGTGACAAAAGGATTTGGAACTTTTATTGCAAACGAGGAGTTAAAGGGATTGCAAATAGTAGTTCTGAACTAACATATCATTTAATTAACATGCCGTGTATTCTGCTTACCGAGTTTGCATTCCGTCAATAACGGAATTTGTACACACCCAAAAAACACCATGGGGCAGTAATTGGTCACACGTGATTGTCCTGAAGTTCTGAAGTATTTATAATCTTGAGTTTTCGATACCGTCTATAGAGATGTTCGCTTTGTATCGTGTTTAGATACAGCCTACCAGGCTTTCTTAAACAAACAAAGAACCATCGTTTTCTTTACGATTTTGTTTAGAAATATTACAAAATATGATGCGTAACAAAACAGCTAGTCTTGAAGCGTTCTATTTCATAGACTGAAAATGAGATTTCATTGTAATATCTGCATGTATGTTGATGTCAGATTAGCCTGGGATGCAAATGGAAATAATGCAGCAGATGTGTTCGGGTGGACTCTTAAAATCCTCTAATCGGAATTTAGTATATCACAACAAAGCTTCATATACGATTTTACTTAACGCTGTTTAAATATTTCAATTTTGACCTGATTTTTTGCAAAATGTTTTCAAACTTTTTTTTTCTTAATTTTTGCTGGGAATTGTTCTTTTTAATGTTGAATCAGCTATTTAACTCCTACGTGCATGTTTATATCATGTATTTTCCATGTATGGCACATTGAAAATAAACAAACATTGCAAGCATCACAACTATGCATGGTCTTAATTGTCCCATAAACTGTATCACCATGATATTTGCAAATATGATGTATCTTGTTCTATACTTGTTCAATTTCTGATGGTGCTTTGGAGGAAACTTTCCCACCCGGGTAGCTCCTGATTCTCCAAATTCAGTTATCATTATTTCATTATGCAAATTGAAATGCTTGGAAAATCACAAACGTATTAATCTGAGGGTTAAAACAGGGCACGCGGAACTCGGTTGAGTCAGCAAGGGGGGAACATCGGATAAAGGCTGGGAGGCCACATCTTTGGGGGATCGACATCCGAAATGTAACGGAGGCAAAACAGTGTTTAACCCAGGGTGGATGAAATCAGCGATGGGGTTGTGGGAAAAACGGTTTGGGAACAACCCTCCGGTTTGGGAAGGGGAAGTGCGGCCAGGAAGTGGCGTAGAAGGCAAGAGTGATGTCACTCGTAAAGAACAGAGGCGAATGGTACAGATATCGGAGCAGCGAATGGATTTGGCACTACAACATTAACCTTTGATAGCCATGGTTCCAAACCCCGCTAAGTCAGGGAATTGTTCGGAACAATACGAAATCCACGCGAGTCCAGATCCATAATCAAGATAGTATTGAGCGGACGGGTATCAACGCAGTAATTAAATGTCAGTGAAATAATGAGCGATACGAACAACCCAGTTGAAATTATGATGAATGAATTCATCGAAGCAAACCTCTTTATGGTCTGCACACCCAGACAAAAAAAAGTCGGGAATCTCTGAGTAATGAGCATGAGGAGATTCCTACAATTTTAGGGAAAGGAAAGGGACAAAGCAGTCCCCATATTGTTTGTCTCTGTCTTGCTGGTAATAAACTGTCTCATAAATAACTAGAAAGTAATTGGTTGTAATGAAAGCATGAGCATCTTTAATAATTAATTGGCATTCCTGACTAAAGTACGACAGCCATCGTCCTGTGTAGTAAAAGCTAGACAATGGAGATAAAACGTTTGTTTTACACAATATGCTAGATATGATCAAGAAATGTATTCTAGTGTTGAAGACAGTGACCTCATTAATTAACTAGCATTCTTGTACAACCACCTTATATTAAAAGCGCAGTATTATAAGGATATTATCCACGACAAAGGGATTTTGTTACGACTTTACTTATGTAATAGCAAGCAAGTTAAAAAGTGAACATAAATTTGTTTCTATGGTTTGTATATGCATATTTACAATAGTATAAGCATCGCTTGCTTAACCTCGGCAGTCAAAAGATAGAGATATCAGTGTTTTATTAAGTAAGAGTGATTCAATAAATAAGCCCGAAATCATTGCCTCTTTATTGGGCCATGTTTACTTTGTAATAGGCAGGTAGGTATACATGTAATATTGATAGAATAATATAATAACGTTTATTTACAAAAAACATACATTAACGTAAACATTGTGTAGCATCCGGTTATATTCCATGGAAATCCGGACTAAATATCTACAATGACATTACAAGTACCATATCGAGCTATATCGACTTTCAAATCATTTGTAATAATGCATTTGTCATGGTCATACTGTAGGTAGGAGAAGCAGCATTCTGCCTTGATCTAGGCTCCCAGCAATCCACCTTTATTAGTGGATCCTGTTAATGCTCTTTTCAGAATCAAGACGTACCCCAAATGCATCCGCTAATCTGATCCATTGTTCAAAGTAACAGCAAAGTTACTTTGATATTCTTGACATGCAAGCCATCTTTTCCCCCGCCATGGCTACCACTTCTCCCATCTCACATCACCCAAGATAAGCTTAATGCTTGATACATTGTTCACTCCTACTTCCTCCCCCAAAACGCACGTGGTTGGCATGCAATTAGAGCATACTGTCATCAGATTACATTTTAGTCGTGCCCATGCAATAATATGACCAGAAATTGACGCAGAAATGTCGCTTGGCAAGTTAATAATGCATTGTTATTGGGCATAAGATACACAAGTAAGAAAGAGGAGAAAAATGAAGACACATTAACTTTTTCATAAATCAAAACAAACGCTGACCTGCGTGTCATTAAATGAAATCAAATTTAATGATAGGCCTACAAGTCAAGCAGATTATTTAAAAACGCATCCATAAGCGTTCACGAATTGTATACTTTTACGTTTATCTACATGTATGCACGTGCTTGTGTTTAATGTTGCTTTTATACTATTTGAATGGCGCCATGTATGATTCTAGTTCTTGTCATTTTCAGACGGCCTTCACACGAAGCGAAAAAGTCACCTTGCATTTACATCTTTTGAAAGACAAATATTAGAAAACTTAAGATTAAATCTACCTTGCAAAAGTGTACGAGTCATGGTAAATGGTACTTTATAGAGGTTGCTCGTTTTTTTTATTTTGTTTAAAAACATAAGAATGAGTAATAAACAAGTATTTGCGTCAACGAATCCATAGCAATATGTAACAAGTTCATAAATATACATCCGTGTAAATAAATTATTCACCTCACTCTCTAGTTTAAAAATGATCAGATAGAACATTTATTTGTATCATATTTGTCTATTATTTGCAGGCGAAATACATGTAATTACTCCACCTTGAATATGGTTAAGAGACATCAACTCAAAAAAGGGAGATCGATCTGTTACTGGTCCATGACGAACTTTATGGGCTACAGAAACCGCATTTTAAGGATATGCCTTCATGGTTAATAAAACGTCTCTCAACATTTCATAGGCTACATTTAATTCTAATAATTGTACCTCATTTACTTTAAAATGGCCTTTATCCCCCCCCCCTTTTAATTCGTTCTCTGTTGTTTTTATTATTATAATGACAACTTCACTTTAATTTTCATTAAGACTTTAAAACTGCAAGTTTGTCAACTGTCAAAAGGGCGAGATACACTGGCTCTCAGGTATGAGCATTTTACAATCAATTGCCAATAGCTTAATTTTTCTTCACCGGTAATATCCGGAAGTTTTCTAGCTGAAAACGACTTCGTAAAGGTCGCAATCACAGAACCCCTTTCCTTGATTGGGTTAGCTTTCTTTGAAAACAAAAATACAAGACAATACGGTCTAAGTCAGTTATAGATGTTATCATTCTATGGGAATCAACACAGCCTCCCGATAGCCATTACGCTAACTTAACCTTTGAGTGGACAGCCCAGATCCATTCCAGCTTTCTTAAGATGGTCAGATACGTGGTCAAACCTCTTGGGATATTAGCGTTAGCTCGCTGGCATGGCATTAATAAGTAGGTCCAGAGGCCAGACGATGACTCTCCAAACCGATACAATTACATTTGCTGGAGTGGTGGAATTAAAATAGATGAAGTCGAGTAATAAACAACAATAAATGGGAGAAATATACGCTGCGATTTTGGCTATAATCACAAAATGGATTTGAAATCGCTTCTGTACGTGCGCAATACACAAAAGTGAGAAATGGCGTTTTGGGGACGTGACTCGGATATCAAATCCGCTAATGCTTTACTTAAGCTAGGAAGCTGAAATCAAACTAGCGAATTCCGTGAAGTCCAAATCATGCAAATCCATTGCGGTGCATGGAAACTCAAAGGCTTATTCGCTAAACGGGCTGTATATGCAAATTACTATCGACGCGTCGCAGCTGAGCAAATTTTAGAAGGACGTGACAACTAAATATTTCATTACGCAGTCCTAGTATTGATAATTACCATGATTATCGAAAAAATACAACATTTGGCGTTATAGTTCAAACGTTTATAAAGAATTCAGAAGATGTTGAAAGAGCTTTCCTGTAGACATTTAATTGAATATACAATGCATAATGCCTATAGCTAACTCATATTGCAACATTGAAAGGCTCTTATGCGACAATTTCTAGAACTAATGGTTTAAAAGCAACAAACTATACAGTGATTAACTACTTCATAAAGCATGTACATGTATGTGTCACTGAGTACACTGAAATACATAATATAAAATTAAGCTTATTATTCTGTAAATGTCTAGCTTTTGCATTTAGAAGGATTACGTGACGTAGTCCATGAAAACTTTAATGACAAAGATACTGAAAATGTATTTGCAAGCAGCAGTCAAATTGAATGCTTCGTGTATTTTCAGTATCACAACAAAATAAATGAATAGTATCGAAAAAGTATCGTACAAACTAAATCCTCCAATATTGGTCCTCACGTGTATTCACTTAGCCATGGTAGGAGTGTCCAACACTCATTACATTCCTTCATACTAAGCGCTCCTCCAAAATAAAACCTGATGAATCAGCGGCAAATTAGTGAAATGTTTTCTTTATAATACTAAATAATATCTCGAATATGATTTTCTATATGTTAAAAAGTTTATAGATTAAACGACGAAGGAACGATGCATAGGACGGCAGATAAATAAATAATTAAAAAGCACATCTGCGATGGATAGATGTGAAATGATGTGGTGGCGAGCGGCTTGCAGACCAGAGTGTGCACGTATTTGGTAAAAGTAATTTGCATATTAATAGAGGAGACACGTGTGTGCCATTGTTATCCTTCCTACCCAGCCTATTTGGAATTGAAACGCCATTCCAACCCCTTTGCCGATTACCCAGAAAATATGAGATGTTTAAGCAGCACCCTGATTTATCAAATTATACTTCGTCAAACATATCAATAGCAGCGAGTGAAATATAGAATTAGGGAGGATTAAAAAAATAAAAAACTTAATATAAACATAACTCGATCAGAGTGATGTTCACTGTTTCACGGTGACTCAACCGATAAAATATTAAAATGAAACGCACGTAATGGATTATGTCATCTTTCACCATCATATCACGACAATCAATGAATTTCGCTCGAGTTAATGATGGCTGAAGCATTTGGAAACATTGATTTAAATAATGAGGATTATAAATGAAATCGCTATAAAATGCGATTACAGAGACAATAGAGGCGGTTAATCCCAACAGAACACACCACCCCAAGTAATGCATGTAGATGGTTAATAATAAACGTGCGGTTTGGTAGTTTGCAAGTGCGAAAACTATTAAGAATCCTTAATTTGGGACTAAAAAACTTTAACATTAACATACAGTATACACAACATGTTTGCTCTAAAGCATAGCAGTAGGATTTTCCAGTGAATGAAACTTTCCAAAAATCAAAGGTGTCAGATCAGAAATTAATTTACCATCTTTGCACATTTTTTGCCTACAGGTTGCTGGTTTAAACAAACCACATCATACCTGAATCTGCTCATTAGAAATTCACTAATGTCCAATATTCCAAAATCTTTTAATAGCTAGCATCTGAAGTTGTTTCCCCAACAACGTTAATGGAGATTAACTCACGGATGCACAAAACATTCGAAACGTTAGCATCAAGCTAATCGTCTTTTGCGCCAATCTCTTTTTTAAGAAAGCGAAATCCTTCAGCTCAAAATCTTTCTAGATGCTCGAAAGAAGAATTATTTCGCAATCGTTTCAAACTTGGCGAATTATTCAATTGGTTGCCCATAATAGAATACAAGCGGCTGAATGCGATGTATGCTGACCTGGTATCGTTGAACATCTTGAGTTGATCGGCTGGGTGAAATTCGATTGAAGGATGACGACGAGACATGTCAAGAAAATCGGTTTATAACCTATCAAGAAAAAGAAGTAAATCAAATTTTCGAAGATAAATCCCTAATAAAGTTAGGCGAAAAATGCATTACATGAAATTGAGTTAAGTTTGTCAATCATGTGGTCTATTGGTTTTCTCAATTGTATTTCAAGCAATACAGCGAAACGATTTCAAGCAGCTCGCAGGCAGAAAAATGGCCCAAATGCCTTATATGATTAGGAAATGGAAAGGAAGGTTTGATAGGCGGGTGATCGCAATCTGCCTCGTTTTTAACTATACATGTTGGCACACATTTTCTTAATGAGAATTCCGGGCATCTTGGCATTTCCTTCGAAATTAATTTCGATCAGTTCTGGGCCAATTAGAATGAAAAACAATAATCGAGTTCCAGCCTGACAGTATCTCGACGTTAATTAACGTTGCAAATCGAAATTGACTGCGTATTAATTTAAACATAAAAATGAAATGGCTTCACCATGCTATATCACAAATAATTTATTAAAAGCACGTATGGATGAAACCGTTTTCCCAGTATTCCAAAAATCGACGAAAAAAACAATAATTAACATTCTCATCACAATCTGCAATCTGAAAAGCAATTACGATCTTAATTCGCCTTCATGCAGGGGTCATGCAAGGTTATTAAAGAAAGATCAGCATGGCGGTTTGGAAGACTGCCTTTGAGAAATTATTTACCAATCGCAATTCATTTGACAGATCATCAACCGAGCTTATTGATTTAGAGAAAAACAGAAAATGCTCATCAAATATAGTTTGATGAGAAATTCTCTTTAATCTTCACAAACATTCTATCTGAAAACGAAATCCCTCCAGACTCAGAAGTACGGTCAGCGTTAGAAGGGTTCAGAATATTTTTTGCTCTTTGAATCATAAACAGGATAAATTTAAAAGTAGTTGGTATAACAATGCACCATTTCTCAAGCGTTTAAACGAAATCCCAATAGGTGGATTTGCATCGCATTTTCATCGCTATGAATGTAAATGGATTTGAAGCGAATTTAAGGCTATATATCGTGTGCGCAATATTCGTAAAAGCATATAAAAGCTCATAAAATCTTATACGGTATCCTGTAAATATGGGGATAGTGTAATTCGGTATCGTTTTTATGGTGTTTTCATGCGAAGCTTTACATAAACACGAAAAAGATAAAAAGAATTGGAAAGGAAATTTAGATAGGACTATAATTATTGTTGGCTATCATTA
>JAQIXS010004911.1:0-13854 GCA_034700785.1 Rossiulus vilnensis
TATAGGAATCCGTCATGATGTCACTGAAACAGCCATCGAACTCAGTAATGTAAAACAAAGCATTGAGACAACATTAAATTGTTTAATTTTTTTATTTTAACACATTTTTTGTATGAAAGACTTGTACTTTATCTTATTTTAATATTAAATACTAACATGTATTTCGTTGTTCATAAATTCACTACTGATCGTATTTTCAAAGAAATATCGCAATAATTAGGTTCATTTTTATTTTTATTATAAACTAATAAAAATATTTATACATGTACGCTGTTAAGTGTTTTGAATTCACCGAATATTGCACATTTTAAAAAAAACTACGTTTACCACGACTGACCGTTGGCTTTTTTAGTACGGACGAAGGTGGGACGTTTCGAGTGTTATATCAATTACAGTTCAAACTTTAGAAAAAGTTTAGACATTGAAGAAAACATGAGCCCAGCGACGACAAATCACTCCTTTTCTCAAAAAGTATTAATTCAGAAATAAACCGGCGGAAATGCATGGCCTATAAAAACCCAAATTGATTTAATAAATTGTATTAATTCTATAGATACTTTTAATCGAATTATGGAAGACATCTCAAGCTCAAATAGGTGTACAGTAATATACAGAATGTACGTGTACAGTAATTAATGTTTCCAAGTAGATAAGCTCATAATGGAGCCATAATCGCAGATAAATGACTTTACTGATAAAATAATTTCAAGTGGTGGAATTTACCTGCAACAGCAAAATCAACGAAATGAGATAAATTAGAGGCTACTTGATTTACTGGTAATGCAATTGTAGGGTTATTCAATCCATATCTATTGGATTCACAGAATTAATTTCACATGATATCCGGTCCGTCGCCAATATACATGTAGCAGATGAGTGGTAGCCAAATCATTTTTTATAATTTTTTTGGTTTCCCTTGCCCAAAAAAACTCTGAAGATGAACATAGGAAGCTGTAAAACGTTTTTATTTTTAAGTTTATACAATTTTTTGTTAAATAAAGGAGCAGTTTCTAAACATTAAAAAATAACTCAGACCCCTAATATGAAAACCAATTCGGGGGAAAATAAACTTAGCAAGTATACAGCTTGTAAAAAGTAGTTGAAGCAAAAATTTGGGAATAAATTTCTCTCATGGTGGGCATCCTTTTGGGTCAGCCATAATAAATGTTTTATGTCATTTAATATGAAAATTTGAAAGCACATGTTAAGAGACACTATGACATGTTCTTATGCAAAATCACGTGCTTTGCAGCCATATTAATTTAGTGACATATCTGGACTTTTGGGCTACATGGACGGGACGAACTTGACATCACACGTATTGCAATCACCGCCTTAATGTAATTTGTTAACATTTCCTAGAGAACAAGATAACAAATACATTGTATATGTAGAGCAAAGATTAAATCATGACGTAACGCAAATGTCTTTTAATTACCCTTTAGGATGAGGGCTTTGTGTAAACAACTCGAGCACTTCAATGCGGCGTTATTGATACAATTTGATATCCATCAGATAATCGATGACTCTTAATGGATTTTAATAGAAATATGTGATTTGCAGGAGGGATTATGTATAGTGATACCAAAGATGCATTCGATTATTAAAGGGACAAGAGGTATATAAAGGGCACTAAATTTGTTGCTAAACCACATCCAGCATTAGCGAAGCTCATACAGAGTCATAGACTACTCTTCAAATACCAAAAATGAACAAGCTCGTTATTTTAACCATTTGCGCCTTGTTGGTAGCTGTGGGTAAGTTGACAAATTGTGACATGATCACAATTCGGTTATATTTCTGCATGTGCATGCGATACAGTATTCTAGTCTTTCTTTAAAACTAAAAACTATATTTACAATTGCAGCCATGACTGCAGAGACCATTCCTGAGCCTATCAAAGTGGAAGGCAGCAATAAAGGCATTCCATCAGGTTAGTATCATCGGAAATTAATGCATCATTTTTCCTTCCAACTCTGTATGATACATTCATTTGAAATAATCACTGTAATTTATTTCAGGCAAATGCACGAAGGTGGGACAATACTTGAGAGATTTGACAAGTTGTGAACATTTTTATCAATGCGACGCTGGAAAGAAACCTCAACGTTTCGTTTGCCCCAGTGATCTCTGCTGGGATCAACGAATATTGTCATGTCAATGGAAAACAGTGAAAAACTCTTGTTGGTGTCGTTACTAATTGCTTTAATTGCATCTCTAATATTGTTTTAAATTTAAAACTTAATGCTGAAAGTGTTTGATCAATGTTCAATAAAAGATAAGTATTGATGATTTAAACATGTTTATATTTTACTTTATTAAGCTTACACTCTTTGTAAATACTACCATTTCTAGAAAGAAACTAAGTGAGCATTATTAACACTGCCAAGCTGGTTTAGCCCCTCAAAATTACGATGTGCAAGTACAATGCATGAATGCAATGACATTTGATCATTTTGATGGTGCCAACCAGTTTTATCTAGATACCACTGACGACATTGATGATTACCTGAAACTTTGGATCATTAGGAGTTTTAAAAAGCAGCATCTGTCATCAAACGCAATCTTGAGTTCGTACTTTAAAGAAATATACGGACGGTTTCTGCCTGTTTCCCAATAAATCAATAGTAACATAGAGTAACAGTTCTGGCGCACACCATTATGTAGTACAAACATCTTTATCAATGTGATATACAGACCAACAAACCAGCCAAGTGAAGTGAACAGACCAAAATATAAAACCAATTACCAAGGTACTAAACAAAAAGTTGTCATTTTCGGAAAACAAAAACAAAAAGGGGAGAAGAACAATTTACTAAATAGAAGATCAACTTCAGCTACGATAATTCCTTTTTTTAATTGGAGCGTTTAAAGTCATAGTGGTGCGAGTCACCTCTTCCCTTTATTGAGATATTAAAATTTTTGCCTTGGTGGTGGTATGTGGCGGCTTTCACTTACTTCACTTATTCTTTCTACACTTTGCTTACTGTATGTAGATTTTATGTTTGTTGGGAGTTAGTCTCGCTGGCATCATTGCCTTGCCCCGAAGTTGTGCAGCAAGTAACCACATGTGACATAGGGCAAGTTGGGTATAGACGCCCCACTTTTTGCAAAAACATTTTTTACCATTTAAAAGGTAAGCATATTCATGAAATAATTAAAAAATTAGAGACATTAAAGCAAGTTAAAAGGAAAACCGATCCACTATTATCGTATCTTGTTAATTACATTGCAACTTTTTTTGAAGCCATTTGTTAGATGAAATGCATGTAACCCAATCAACCGCTTATGTTGTTTTCCGATACACTTCCAAGCATTCGGCACTTTGATACTTATCAGAATTGTTGCTGACGTGTGATTCTGAAAATGTGCTCTCGGAATCTGATAGCTCTTGTATATTTTAAATAAAACAAATTAGGGGTGCCCAAAAAGAGTGGTCCTACATTAAAAAATTCTAAAAGCCTAAAAAACAATGTGTAAATGTCAAAAAAAACTAGGTAAATTTGTTGTTAAAGGCTACATGCCAGCAATCAGCTGCCATCTATGCAAAACGGCGGGAAATATAAAAGATGGGACCTCTTTCACCATGGGCATCTCCCAACTTACCCTATAACAGAAGTTCGAAATATCTTCACAGAAACTTTTTCAAATAAAGCGTATTTGACGAATCCCGTCCTACTCTTCAACTTTCAAATTAAAAATAGACCGTTGATTCTGGACTTTATGTGGCTCGAGGATTTTGAACTAGTAGTAATTGGTAGACACAGCCAATATTTTTGTTCAATCACAACGTTTCGCCTTATTATTTAAGGCTTCATCAGGTGCATTTTATTCTGCTTATAAATATACGATGTCTACACTTAATGCAGAAGGAAATGATCACAACATACATTCGGCGATTTCAAAAATCGCCATTTTGCTTATCCACTGTGATGAAATTAAGAGATTAACATTTGAAACAAAAATGCAGCTCCCAAACCAAGCCAATTGATGCCAAGTGAATATACGATACATGTCATTTAAGTTTTCATTTCATTAACAGAAAATGTTTCTTTTGAAACAATTTCTTTTATCCGCGTCACATGTTTCGCCCACGAGCAACACCCGATATGTCGGGTAGGTGACAACTAAGACAGGATTAAACAGAAACAATTAATTTAGAAGCATTGGGATTTTGTAATGCTTGCATTGGTGGAATTTGACTTCAAGGAAATAAAAGGTTAAGCGGGTACATCATTGTTTGCAATGTGATAATCAAGTAGATACGCAATACATTATACGTGACTTGTACAAGTAACATAATACAGATAGCAAGAAAAATAGTTTAAATATTTACTTTACTGATTAAATGCTGATTTTCTGGGAAAGTTTCATTGCCACGTTCCTTACAACCGGAAAATCCAACGTTTGCACCACGTCACACACGCGACTGAACAAACGAACAAACTATCAATTGGATAACCAGAGAAAAAAGTTAGGCAAACTACGTCTAAATGATTGATTAAAATTTCCAGAAACAGGTTTTATACCAGTGATTATTTGTAAATTATCGCTTTAATGTTTTAAGAAAATTTCCCATCTTTGATGATTTAAGACTCAAGGAAGGCGTCAATGTTCAATATAAAAGTAAGACTTAAGTGTGTTATGTAAAAGGCTAAGCTTTTATAAAATGAATAAAGCCGTCTTTTTATCGCTCTTAGTCTTCATGGTAGCCATGGGTAAGTGTTTCAATTTTTAAAATTATAAACGGCGCATACGTTTGTCATCAGCATTTTTTTTATTGCGATCTAGCAAATTCTGCAATGACTATTCCAAAGCCACTCAAAGTTTCTGGTGGCGGTATTCCGTCAGGTTAGAATTACTAAATCAATTAATTTAATTCAGACAGTACTTGAGAGCATACATTACGCTTGCATTGTTCAAATGAATAATTATTTATTTGTTATTTATTTTTAGGTCGATGTACGAGACCGGGAAAATACATGAAAGATCTGACTAGTTGTGAGCATTTTTATGAATGTGATGCCGGATTGGTACCACAAAGATTTTTATGCTCCAATTCTGCTGACCTCTGTTGGTATGAACCAGCTTTAACATGTCAATGGAAGAGTCAATCAAGATGCCGTTGTTGAAATGAGTATTTTTATTATTCATTACTCATGTCCTAGACGACAACCAACACATTTAAAAAACGTTTTCTTTATTCCGTATTAATGGATAAAATTTATGTTTTGAATGAACTAAACAGTTTAGCTCGGTAATGAGTTTGTGTATCGTTTATTATACTGTATTTGTAGTAAAGACACTGAGTTAGTGAAAACGGTTTTGATTTTAGGCAACAGAACTTCACGGCTTAATTTCTATCGAACTGAGGTTGTTTAAATTTTTTTTATTATTAAGAGCTATTCCTTTCTCTAGTAAAATTTCTAACAGAAGTAAAACAAAATTAATAAAAATGTATTTGATTTTTTTCTATAATTTCGCCTACCATTTGTGTCATTTGCCAATATTTATCTAACACAATTTTTCGAAAACAGTACTTTGATCTGGAATGCCTTAGTTTGGGAAGGCTACAACTGCATGCTGGCAACTCCATTCTCCTCCTCATCCTTTCCGAAATTTTTGGATACGTCACTGGAAGTTATGCAGATTTAGCATCAATTATTCCTATGTAAGATTCCCAAAATTCAAATGATGAATTTAAGACGTCTATTGAGTCTGACAGTTGACATGATAGGCGGAATACAATGGTTTAAATCTAATTACAGTACATACACGAGCATATTGTATCATTGTCATCATATTCAGGAAATCAATTGATAACATTCAAATTAATTACACTTCGAATTCAAGCAGATTCTTGCGATGTTAATCACGTAACGCGATTAAACACACATGTGCATGTAAATAAACAATTCTGAAGAAATTGCGGTCCAAGGTTTCTTATTGTTTGAATAATAACAGAAAGAAAGATTGTCGTAGAACCGACTTGACGTCATTCAAAGATTTTCAATTGGCCCACCCCGCAATGGACGTGTTGTGTGCATAGCGTGGCATTAAATTAGGTGCTCATTAACGAGATCAATGAAAGCATTTCCCATTTTCCGCGTAGAGTAGTAGGTCTGTGTGCAAGTAGGTCACCTAATGACTGAATTAGCGCTGGTGTGCTTTCCTAACAGTCAACGCCGAGCATTTGTGGGTCGAATGAAGGTAACTCAATTCATGAAATATGAAAAGTAGAGCAAACTAGGGTCACCAGGGACATGCAGAGGACACCGCAATGTCAAAATAGGAGAATCTAGGCTACTTTTCGTGCTAAAATTCGGTCTAGGGCAAGCCAAACTTTCGATGCCCTAGAAAAAGGGTAATTGCAAATTGCAGTTCATCGACACTGGAAGTCCCAAAGAATAGTCAAACAGCATTGTGGATAGTTAACCAACTTGACCTTCACTCAGTTGCGCACCCAGGACGTTTATCGGAAGGGGAAAGGGGGGGGGGGGGGGGGGGGGGAAGAGAGGGGAAGTACCAAGAAATAAATTTCAAATTGATTTATCTGCATCAAATCAGATGCCTTTGTTTTGCTATTGCTTTAAGCAATTGATTGTATTATTTGTTTTAAATAATTGGCATGCATTTTATTTTTTAGTTACTTTTCTTTTATTTTAATAATTTTTTTTTTCGTATTTTAATATTTCTTTTTGAATTTTTATACTTTTTTGTATTTTGGGAAAACGTGTTCATGTGCCGCCCTCCTTGGACGAACTACTGCCTTTACTAAAATTGCTCTTACAAGAGCTTGTCCACAAACTTTCTAATACAAATAATGGGAACTGCTATTAGTTAAAAACAATGGCTATAAACAAAATACCGGCACATTATTCAGATTAAAATTGCATGCACATGTAACTAATAACAAATGTTGCATAACCAGTGCAATAATTGAACATGGGAGAATAATAAACTTGTTTTTGGCCACTCTCGAAAATGTAGGCCCTATAATTAGTTTCAGCTGTGAAATGTTTATTAAAAGAAGTTGTATTTCTCCTTTATATACAAGTTTGCTGGTGCTCATCAAGGTATTCAACGAACACGGAGGATGATACATTATCATTGATTCAGCCTGGGCGCGACTGGGGCGCCATCTAGTGCCGTAAAAATTACACGCTCGGCATTGCAAAGACTTCTGCTCTATTAATCAGACGTTGCAGATTGTTTTAGCCTGCGCCCAAGCTCATATCTATTTTGTCAGTTCAGCCACTAAATACGTACACCTTGCTTTTCAGGTTAGTGGCGTAATTTGTAGAAATATTTTATTTGAATGCGTGTACTATTAAAGATTTACCTAGACTGGTACCCTACGCAGTGTATAATGACACAAGCAGGGTGAAGATTACATCATGGATAAAGGATAATTACTGCATGCTAGAGCTGAATCGCTACTTCTCTGCGCTCCCTTCCCTCTACTGAACTACCGCCGTACAATTAGATAAACTTGAACCGAAAATGGTTTGATTACGCGCATTAGCGCTGCAATATACAGTCATACACGATTGTAGGTGGCGCACTGTACACTTTGCGTATTCAATAAAAAGCGGGAAGCAAAGTTTTGGCAATTTAAACTTTTGCAAATATATCCAGCATTTTAAAGTGTTGATGTGGCTTTTGTGCCGGAAACTCATGTGCAGCAAATGATGACTTGGTTATTTGCAAATAACAGCATAACTGAAAATGGACGAGGATTGTCGAGAATTTGTCAACGAATTTCCCGAATATAAAAACGAAAACGACGTCCCCTATAATCTGGCAACCAAGCGAGTAAGTCGAATTTCTGTACATTTTTGATAGTTCTAGCCTAAATTCTATCGAGTTAACATATATCAAATTTCATTTCTAGCCAAGCTCAGGCTGGCAAGAAAAACTTGAGGAAAACATTGAGCACAACTTGAGAAACTTGGAAAGAGGCCTTCAAAGTCAGGTTGATTGGACAGATTATTCAGTATACACAGGAATATCTGGTGAGATTCTGGTTTTGAATAGGAAAATATGCCCAAATATCTTAAGATTTTTAATCATGAAATATCCATAATGACAATTTTTACACTTCTATGGTTTGCAGGCATATCACTGCTCTATCTGTACTTGGCAAATGGATATGATGGGCCCAGACAAGAAGAATTATTGAAGAAATCGTTATCCTTTGTAGAACCAGTGCTAAAATCTTTGAAAGGACACCGGGTTTCGTTTCTTTGTGGAGATCCAGGACCTCTGGCAATCGCAGCTGTCCTTTATCACAAACTCGGCTTGGAAGCAAAAAGTGCAGATAATTTGAAAAAGTTAATAATGTGCATTAAAATCACACATGCAGGCATCTTCTAGCTATTCAATTTACTCTCAGTGTATTTGCATTTCTGACAATTCCTGGCTTTAAGCTATGAGTAACATGTGTTTATGTAACTGCCTCCATGTGCTGAAATGTGTATAACGAATATAGAGAAGGCTACTTCAGTACAGTTAAAGTGTGTTAAAAACTGATGACATTAATTTTGTAAAGATTGCAGGCGCTTCATAAAAGTGTGATTGAGCTCCATCCCTCTGATCTGCCAGATGAGATTCTTTATGGGAGATCAGGCTATTTGTTTTCGTTGTTATTTGTGCAAAAACATATTGCGAATGACTGCATTGATTCGACTATCAAGCAAAAGGTAAAACAGATTTCCAAGAAAATGTCTATTTGACGTCATTCTTAGAAAAGGCGCCCCATCCTAAAAGGAGAAACGTTATTTATTGGTGCATTTTATTCCAAATCATTAATGGGTTTTTTGGACAAAATTAACGGACGTCATCTGGACCATTTATGGTACCTAAGTAGCTTTAGGATAGATTTTAAGGTTTCCAATTCCAAAAATCGTGTATTTCACACATTTGATAATAAAAATTAACTACATCAATCTCTGATCCATGACCTTATTTTGTAGGTCATTGAATCTTTGCTTAAAAGTGGAATCAAATTGGCTAAAAAGCTAAATTGGAGATGTCCACTGATGTACCAATGGCACGAAAAACATTACTTGGGAGCCGCCCATGGAGTGTCATGAATTCTATATATGCTGATGCAAGTATGTATAGATAAAGAATGTGCCTGTATCAAAAGTTAGGGTTCAGCTTATCTACTAGTATAATTACTTTGTTTTTCCTTTGACTGGAATAGGTGTCAGATTTATTATCATCAGAGGAGAAAAATGATCTTGTAAGACCAACAATTGACTACCTAATGTCTTTAAAATTTCCTTCTGGAAACTATCCTTCATCAATTGAGAACAAAACTGACCGCCTAGTTCACTGGTGTCATGGAGCTCCTGGCTTTATATACATGTTTGCCATGGCCTTTAAGGTAAAAGCATTAGCATGTGAAATGCTTCCATATCAAAGTTATATTTACAAAATAATATAAACACGTTCAAAAAGAATATTTTAGTAATCTAACATACAAAAGTGTTCATTTCTTGTCAGGTTTTCGATGATGAGAAGTATCTTCAAGAAGCTATTTCCTGTGGGGATGTTATTTGGAAAAGAGGATTACTTAGGAAAGGCTATGGGTTATGCCATGGGACTGCTGGAAATGCATTTGCATTCTTGCTGCTTTACCAAATTACCAACAATCTCAAGTATCTATACAGAGCAACAAAGGTAACTGATTAGTAAAGGCTTCATGAGTATTTGTTTCTTATACATGTGGATAAACAAGTTTAATTGCATGCCTATAGTTTGCCGAATGGTGTTTTGATATGGAGAAGCGGTGATGCAGGACACCTGACAGGCCGTTATCTCTGTTTGAAGTTTGGCGTGAAAATCATTGCAAAATTCAATATGACATTATGATCATTAATTTCTGTTTTCATTTTTTTATACAGGACTGGCAGGGACAATTTATTGTCTGTTTTCCATGTTAAATGTTGAAAGGGCTTCATTTCCTGCATTTCAGACATAAATGCCACACTATGCTACATTCCTAACTTCACTGCATTATCTGTATATCAGTTCAGCATAAAACTATTCAATAAATATTAAATTATCTGAATAATGCATTTCATTTGTCTTACTTTTTAAATACATTTTGGTCAGGAATCAGCTTTTTCTATTCCAGGGATGACAATGCTGCATACTTTTTATATTTAAAACCAACTTTCCAAAGAGTTAAATACAGGTGCTGATGGCGAATGTTTTGAGAATGTTTCCATGCATGGTATTCCTGTCATCAGTGTGGTTACGACTTACGACACACCCTGTCTATGAGCGGTCCATAATTAGAGGAGCACATCCTTGGTCATTGGCTGATGTTTGAGCTCATAGCGATGGTAGAGGCAATAAATACAAAGAAGAACAGCTCCTCTCTATGCGTCTGTTCTACACATTTCGGCATTTGGGAGACACAAATGTGGGAAATATTTTAAGATTTAAAAAAAATTACTTTGGAGGTTTGTTATTTATTACGTAAAGCGCAAATTCAAGATGATTTAAGTCAAGTAGTTCTGGTGGTCATGTCATATTGCGAGGTCACAATACCATGTGCATGCAAAATTATGTGCCAACAATACCTAGTAAATTAATTAAAACATGTGAATGTATATTTCAGCAAGCCAAGGTGTGCGTAGAATCTCTAGCATGGACGGCCACAAGCGAGAATTTGCTAACGAATTTCCTGCATATCAAGATGTTAATGATGTGCCCTATAACCTGGAAACCAAACAAGTGCGAACAAATTGCTTTGCCTCGCGTGTATAAGGGGCATCATTTCATAAGTCCTAATAATTATTTTTTTAATTTTCAGTGTCATCCTGTATGGCAAGAACAGTTGAGAGCAAAGATTGATCAAAACCTGGAAATCATGGAAAAGGGTCTCCATAGTCATCTTGATTGGAGTGATTACAGTGTATATACAGGGACACCTGGTATAGGCTCTATGTGCAATTTATTTGTTAATCTGTTCATAAAATTTATTAAATTATACCACTGATCTTTATGTGAATAATTGACTTATTAAGAATTAAATTGCAACTTGGCGACAATACTATGTGCTTAATACCAGCAGAATCATTTTATCTAGTGATTGATATACAATTTAATGTGATGTGATTTAATTGTAGGTATTTCATTGCTCTATCTTCACATGGCAAATCAATCCTCCGGTGAAGAAAGAGAGAACTATTTGCAAAAATCATTATCTTATGTACAGCCTGTGCTAAAGTCTCTAAAGGGGCATCACATAACGTTTCTCTGTGGAGATTCAGGATCATTGGCAATCTCAGCTGCTCTTTATCACAAGCTAGGCATGATGTCAAAATGTACAGCTGCATTGGAAAAGTAATAACTATGAAAAATTACTTAGTTATCTCAGCCTAGTAGGGCCAAATTATGATTACCAACGGATATAAAAACTCGATTTATTTGGTTAGATTGCAGGCCCTTTCCAAAACGGCCATTGATGCTCGTAGTGATGTACCGGATGAACTTCTGTATGGAAGAGCTGGCTATTTGTATTCACTGTTGTTTGTGCAAAAGCACATAGCAAAAAACTGTATCGATTCTACCATCTGTCGAAAGGTAAATTGCATTTATTATTACGAAATGCTGACTTTTAATATTTCATCACAAAAATGCTAAAAAAATAGGAAATTGAATTTTTCTGATTCTTGTTTTTTTTATTCAGGTCATAGAATCAATCATAAAAAGCGGAATAAAACTGGCCAAGAAACAAAACTGGATGTGTCCATTGATGTACCAGTGGTACGATGAGCATTATTTAGGTGCAGCACATGGTGTGTCGGGAATACTTTTTATGTTAATGCAAGTAAGTACTGTCTAATTTCACTGCAAATGTATTTGGTTAAATTGGAGCGTATATTTGTTGTTTTAATATTACAGATGTCAGAACTGTTAACCCCAGATGAAAATAATAACCTCATTAAGCCAACAATTGATTATCTATTATCATTGAAACTTTCATCTGGAAACTATCCTGCTGTAATTGAGGATAAAACCGATCTCCTTGTTCATTGGTGTCACGGAGCACCTGGTTTTATCTACATGTTTGCCATGGCCTTTAAGGTATATGCCAACACAGTATGCTGCATTATTATACTGATTCACAAATTCAATGCACCAATCATAGAACTGATAAGCAGACATTAATATTGGAGGTTTCAGAGTTGTTTGTGTATTTCCAGATATTTGGTGATGAACGATACCGTCAGGAAGCTCTATCATGTGGGGATGTTATTTGGAAAAAAGGATTATTAAGAAAAGGTTATGGGCTATGCCATGGAACAGCTGGCAATGCATTTGCCTTCCTGTTGCTTTACAGACTTACAAACAATCCAGAGCATTTATTTAGAGCGACAAAGGTATCCTGTCATCGATTTTTCAAGTTACCATTTAAATTTAATGAATTCAGATGATTAATTTCAATTAAACGTATAATTGATATTCTAAACCTAGTTTGCTGATTGGTGTTTTGGAATGGATTTGCACAAATGCAGAACACCCGATACCCCATTTTCCCTATTTGAAGGTAATATTCATATTAGTTGGATTATGTACTTTTATCCATCATAATACATTGTTTTGTACATGTGTTGCCATTACAGGATTAGCAGGAACAATATATTTCTTTGTTTCAATGTTAAACGTCGAAAATGCCTTATTTCCAGCCTTTCAGTTAGGGTGATGATGACGTCAATATGCTCGCCAAAAAATATGTCGTTTGCTGCCCTCCATTTTGCATGTTGGCTTTTTGAGTTTCATTCAGTGTGTTGATTCAATGTGTTCACCATGAATTGTATGTACAGTGTGTGATTTTCTTAATGATAACGTGACTGATTTATTAAAATGAGCGTTTAATTTTAACATGATTTCAGTTTTCTTTGAATGCAGTATACATTGTTAGTGAGGTGGCATATGGTTCAAATGTATCTAAAAATATTAAAATATTAATCCAATTTTTTTATCAAAACTAATAATTAGGTCCAGGTTTACCATTAGGAAGAAAAAATTCAAAAAGCCATTAAATAGTGGAACGAAACTAAAAGGTTATATGTGACATGATTTGAATTGAACTTCAGATTGCTAGTTGCTTTTATATATATACATGCATAGCCTATATATAAAGTGATGCAGGTAAATATTTTTGCATCAAATTTTTTATTATTTATTTTCAAAAAAATTTTCTAAACCTGCTTTTTAATCTTCTAACAAAGTGAATTACTAACGCTAACTTAAATTTGAAAATGCTTCAATGATCGATACATTTCATGACTTCTACTTTTAACATGTATTTTGTTGTCAAAGTGGTGACTTTGAATCATTTAGCTTGATTGTTGAGACATGAATTGTATTTGTGTTGTACTGTACAGACATGACTTATTAGAAAAGTTCACCAGTCTAGAATCACTGTTGTGATGAATTAAAAAAACTCATTCGTCGTTATCAATCGTCATGCCTTGGTGGCTTCAGAGGGAGGTGGTTCGTTGATCTGTTGGATATTATTAATTTGTTAATCATGCAGCTGTAATCATGGTTGATTTTTTTTTCAAAAATTGGGGTCCCCCATTCCTCAATGCACGAAGCAGGATAATAAATAAGGAATGCAGATTTTCTCAACATAAAAAAATAATTAGGCCTAAAATAAATAACTAATAATAATAACACAGTAGGCTATATACTGCATTTTGACGATCACATCCAACACATGTGCCTCGTGGGATCTGACCGTTTACGATACGTATTACAGTCGAACCTCGATAACTCAACTTCCTATAAGTCAAATAATCCGCTAACTCAAACTTTTAATCAAGTCCC
>JAQIXS010004912.1:0-13854 GCA_034700785.1 Rossiulus vilnensis
GCTATTTTAAAATTTATAGCAATCTATTATTTAATATAATGTTATTAATATCAACATTGGTTTCATTAATTTTAATACATTTTATAATGTATAATATTTAAAAGTATTTTAGTAGTTAAAATTTTTTTGGGGGGAGTAATCGAGGGGTTGTGACATCATTATGGGTGGGGTGTAGCACAATTTGTGACAATTGTGACAAAGGGGTGGGGGTGTTTAAAGAGGCAAAATAGTGTGACATCATTTATGGACGGCCCCTAAGACACATTACCGTAATATTAATGGCCACCAAGTAATGTTATGCAACTTCTGTAATAAAAACTATGCCTGCATTGCCACTGCCAGTTCCATCTGACAAATCCTGCATTCGATTTTCACGTTATTTTGCAATCTGATTTCGGATGGATGGCAGTTACTGCACTAGCTATTCTCAATAAATGTCAGCAAAATTTAAGCACGATACCATGATTACCATCAGATTGTCTGTACTGAATGTTGTGGCACATCCAGGAGATTAAATTCTATGCGTGGCTTATCCACAGGCATAATGTTTCATTTCGGAAATTTGGCCTTTTAAAATTAAATTTTAAATTTTGCATATAAGGGCAAATAACTAATACTAAACTGTTAATTAACTAAAAAGATTAACTTCGGTTGGATGCCAATTTGATTGAAAAAAATGCATCCGATGGCAATTTGAGTGCAATTCGATGTCGGATGGATGGTAATCACGTATCCATAATAAGGCAAAATGATCATGAAAGCATGATCATATTCCGATCCTTAATTGCCATCAGATATCAATTTCACAACATGACAGCACTTATGATTGCAATTGGATGATACTTTTTTTCTGCTGGTAACACTGTAAACACTGCGAGCAGAGTGGTACAATTCTCTAATTAAGAGTGAGGTTAGGTGTCTGGTGCGTTTGCTGTCTTTCCAAAAAAGGGCTGGCCATAAATTATGTAACGCTAAAGGGGTTGGGGGTCTTTACATTTTGTTACAAAGCGTTGCATGCGGTGGGGGTGTTTTTCTTAACGTTACGTTAAATTTTGACAAGTATTTTGTCTTAATGCATGTTTATTATAAATTGGAATCTATTTCAAGTGTTTCAATACTGTTATTTTATACCATTTTTCGCAACATTTCATTTAGAATGAATTATTTTTGCTAACGTTTTTCAGACAAAGTTAATGAAATTTTGTATGTTTGATTCTAAAATCCATGACCTACGATCTTGATATTCGAAGATTTTTGTTAATGACGTTTCCTTTACAAGAGTTCCTAACCAATTAAATTCCAGAGGAGTGTAAAAAAAAAATATTATTTGTGTAGATTTTTCGAAAATGTTTGTCTACTGCGATTCTTTAGTAAATATTTTGTTAAGCAACAACATATTCAATCAAATTATTTGTGATCTCATTTTTATAAAATTTATCCTACGACTTTCATATTATAAATATGTAAAAGATGAAATATTTCTCAGTAGCCCTGTGCAATGTTGCAAGTTGCGAGTGTTTCATGATGGGGGTGTTGGTAATCAGAGTTACGAAATGTCAGAGAGGGTGTTTACGTAATGTTACATAGCGCTGTATGGGGTTGGGAGGTGAAAAAAATTCCCTCAAATAGCGTTACATAATTTATACTGTGAATACTATCGCAAAGTCCGTGTCTGTTATCCTTCTGTTGTGTCCACTGTTTGCCTCTTGTGATGTGTATGGTCCACTTTCGTGAAGGACAAATGTCTGAGCCTTTAATGGCGTTTATTCAGCTTAGGTCCACTGAAGGAAGGATGGCAATGGGCATCCTTCAGCATTCACTTACAGTGACATCCCCATGCACTTAAGCACGGATTTTTAGCCCTGATGCATTAACACCGATGCAAGCCTAGGCAAATCAATGACTCTTTCATTGCTGCTATGTATTTGGCATACTTGTTTCCGAAAGGCGTTTTGGCCTGCCAACGTTTACGTGAAAATTGCCCAGTTTTGCCAGCCCATCCCTCCATTTCCGGTGGCCGACTCACGTGCAGCGAGGATTTATGGTGGACGCTGAGAGATTATTATGTGGGTCTTGGTGGTTGAATGATCTTGGATTCCACTTACAGCTTGCTCTGTCAGCCCCTAGCTGCGGGTGGCAAAGCAAGGGCTGCTTTTTCAGCCACCAATGCTCTGCCTTTTATGACCTCCTCTCTTTTTGCAAAGTGCTTTATGGCCCTTGCGATGAATACCAGAGCGCAGTGGCCTTCCAGAGCTTCGTATTTGAATGGCGCTGGCACTTTAGTCGATGTAAACTATTTTGATTCGGGCTTGCTGGATTGCTTCGGCCACACTTGAATGAATTTAGAGCTCGATTTAAAAAAACCCAGACCTCGAAAACTGCTCGGTTATTTCTGCATGGGAGGCTGTCATGCCCCATTTGCACAAATTGTGGTGGATTTCGTTTAAGGAAGGATATTGTACATCAGACACCTCACTCGTCTGTAGAACTTGGCCATGGAAGGAATTGATCATTGAACATGCAACGTTTCTCATTAGACTGTGAAATGGATCAAACAAGTTTTGGCCTCATTCTGTCACTCCATTGCACGACAAAGGCCGAGGCCCCAAGTGACAGATATTCACAAAGTTGACTTTGAAGCTACATGTATATAACAGATCCGTGGTCATATCTTCCTGTTCATGGCACAGGTTCTCACAAACTACTCCATGATCATAAACCCTTTGTGCATTAGCAGAGTTAAACAGATGGCGTTGCTCAACACACCCATCAGCAATGATTCTTTTGCGTGTTGGAGACTTCATCGAGGACCAGGCATACCTGCATACCTGTATCTTTGGACATCGGAACGCATAATACGACCTTAGCCACCTTATAATAATCCACCTTAGCCAATGATAGGCCAGCTGCACCTTTGTTCGGTACCTACATGTAGTTCCCAAAGTGTGACAAAAACGCTCCACAAGTGCCGTCCTTTTACCCCAGCGTCTCTTTCCTTCTCCCAATAATTACATGTACTAGCAGAGACATGGGTAAGTAGGGATGGGTAAGCAGGAAAAACGTTTGACAGGACAAATTCAAGATCGCAATGAGGAGCAGCAAAGCAAACTCTGATTTTCTTCTACTCTCCAGAAACGCGGACAGTTTTGAAAATAGCGAGTAATATGTGGCAGGCTGTAAGTCACTATTTACACAGTTCTTCCACCTTCCACCTTCTCACTTATTGGTATCTCAAAAATCCATAATGCCTTTGTGGAATTTCCAGCTGAAGAGATCCTTCAAACCAACTGCTTCAAATACATCTGCATTAGAAAAACTCAAATGCAGTAATTGTGGAAAATGTCATCCAGTTGGTAGGGCAGTCTTATCTCTTTTGGTTGCCCAGAATGGTTTCTGTGGGCCTGGACATGTCTACAGTCCCACATGTCGTTAAAACTGGGTGGCAGGAAGCATTTATCAACATACGGTACATGTATTTATTTACTGTTCAAAGTATCCTCTTCGGTGAAAACATTTATGCTTTCGTAACCCAGTATATTGTTCAATACACAATCTTTGGTGATAAAATAATCTCTTCATAGAAGCAAGCATAACAACAGGTTTGGCTGAATAAGGTACGTGTACAGAAGTTGCTTCGAGCACTTGGCAGACCTTATGAGCACGCATCGCCACTGGGCAATCTTTCTATTTCACTTTCGCAATATTTCAGTTTATTAATCCACTTGTTGAAGAAACCACCACATGGCATGTTTGATTATTGTACATCATTCGAAATGGCTCAATACGTAACAAATTAATTGCTTCAGTGCATGGTAGACGCTAATGGTTTTTAATATACATGTATTGATAATGATAATTTTCCGCCAAACATTTTGTAATTTTGACTGTGGCATGCACTTAATTGATGCGCCTTACGAATTAGTTGTAATAACGCTATAGTTTTGTGTTAAAACGTTATTAATCATTTTATCAGACGTTTTAATGCGCAGGATTAATTTCCTTGAGGAAAAATTAGTTTAATTTCTGGATGCAATGAATCATCTGCATTGATGTCAATGGTGTGTAACTTTCTCGGAAAATGAAATGTTGTTTACCCTGCTTATGTGGAAGTCTGAAAAATTTTCATCTAAACAAGATTTCATAAGAAAACCGTGATGCATGCTAATTTCTCCATAATGGTATTTGGAATAATTTTTTTATGATACCATTAAACATAAAAATAAACTATGAATATGCTTTCAGTAATTTCATTAAGTTAATTAAAGATGAGCAAAGATGTGATCTGTTGTCAGCAGACTGAAATTCTCAGATATGTTTACTTATTTTATTTGTTATCAAATTGCGTGCTACATAAAGAGATCCCACTCAATTAATACACTATATTTATAAGGAAATTGTTCCATTTCCTATCATACCGGATAATAATAAAAACTTGCTCTCAATGTAATTTGTCCTCTGTGCAGAAACGAGCCTCCTACTGACACACTTAAATATGAAATGTTAAAATATGAAATATATAACAAACATACCGATACATAAGAATCGATTATTTAACCCTGAAAATGTATACGCTTTTTTCTTTTTTTGGTTTAACAGCATTAACGAATCAGCTGTGTGGAAATTCCTTAAGGAGATTATACTGAATTAAGCGATACAGAAAACTAATTCTCATTTAAATAACCATACTTGTACTACCTCATACATACCGTTATCCAATACAATTTTTAATATTATACACCGTTTTGAAACTTATTTCAGTCTTTTAGGGCCACGCCCTTCATGCTTTGTTCTTGTTGCTGTTAGTGCATGCTACTTTTTAGTAGTAGTAAGAAGGCATTGTAATTAGTTGCGTGACCAAAACGTTTAGACATCAATATGCAGGCATAATAGGTAGACATGCATGATCTAATGAAAAGTAAAGCCAATATTCGATTTGCCCTTCTAAAATTGCTGGTTGGAAAATACAAACTTGTAACTATGGTGATAATTTTAAGAATACTTTTCAATTCTACAACCTAAGTGGAATCATTCGAAATTTGAATACGTAGTTGATTGCTATATTGGAGTAAGTTGCAAGTATGGCCATGTTTGCCTACATATACTGTATGTATGATCATGCAAAGTTTCACATGTACTGTTGTATGGCATATATGTGTTCACATATGCCAAATTTCATATATGGTTATACATGTCTTCATATTTGTCTCATATACATGAAAATGCATCTTACTGAGTTTTGTCTTAACATACAGGGGTGTCCCAGTTGGAGAGGCTACCTGTAAATTCTAATGCTAACTCTATGGGACATGTTTGGTGTGAGAGAAAACTAATTTATCTACAACGGCACTTTACCTAGAACATGTATATACTTGCAAAGTATAGTGCGAAATAAAAACGTGTGGGATTATTCTATGCTGTCAGACTACATTAATACAAGTGTCCCTTCTTTATTGCGTTGACGTTCCACGTAATTAAAGCAATCTGCAGGTTTGTATTTTCAGTTGCCTGTGCGCCCATTTCCTTTGTGTGAAGTTTCATCAAGCCATAAAGAAAGAAGCAACGCATGGCTCATTGACGCCACCTAATCTTCTCACCGTCATTAATACCACCATGATGCCGTTTGGGTGGAAACGTTATATTAGTGAACGAATTCATGAAAACTAGGCAACTTCTGTGCAGATCACAATAAGACAAATGCTTGGGGTATTGGAGATATACTAAGGGAATGATCCTCGTGGAATTAATGTGCTGGTCCACAAGAAATAATCGTCTTTGTGCGCATGCATGGCTCGTATGAATTTCCTCTTCATTATGTTGCTTATTGTCTTTTTCTGTCGCCTTCAGATGCCATGAAAATCTGTGAATATCTTAATAAAGGTTCTCTTTTAAACGTAATTTATTTTATATTGCTGACCGATAATGAGGCGGGCAGCTTACTCCAAATAGCAACACAGTTCTCGCTTTAGTACAACATCTAGGCCATGACTTTGTTTGTGTTACTTGTGTTTAACGGCGCTGAAAGGCTGCTCTGTAATGTTTGGTTATGGTGCTATGCAGACATAAAACTAAATTTATTTTCCGGCCTTTAGCAGACGCCATCTAGACTTAGCCGTTTTTCTAATAAGGTCGCTAGATTGTAGTCCTGTGGGCGCGTAAATACAGTTTGTCAAGTAGTGTTTTTTGAAGCATGCAAATATTTCCGTATTCAAACCTTAGCGGCATAAACGAGCATTTAAGCAAGTGCATTAGTGAAATTTTAGCTTGTTTTTTAGAAGCTAAAATTTCACTAATGCTTCTTCAGTTTTTCTATTCCTCGTATTTCTTATTGATCAACAATAGATTTCCTTACTCGAACGTTTTGAACTGTGAAATCTTCAACGTACTCGTGTTTAAGTGGAACACATTTCCTTAACGCGGTAAAGAAGTGTTTTACATATCAAATGTTGCAGCCAAGTACATCATTTGATTACCATATTCACGGTGGCATTTTGCCCAGACTGAGGCAAACTGAATAAAATATTGATCACCCTGATGCTTGGTGAACTTGATCATGGTGTTTTGCATGTTGTGAACAAACGTCCTATATGTTAATTTCTGGTACCATCATTATTTATTACTAATTTTATGGTCGACATGGCCTACACATTTGTGATTCGATGTTCATTACAGGAAGCGTTTTATAAATATATTTGCAACAGTGGCACATTTAGCGCTTAACACACATGGAAATGAGACGTTATGTTTATTCCAATTATCCGTTTAAAATTTGACACCTGGTCCAGTTATTATGCTTTCTGCAGTACGTCATTAAATTATTCGTGTTAAGAGGATTGTTAAAGTTACTTTTTGGTGCCAACTTTTCTCTATGGAACTGACTTCTGTATATATTATATCTGGTTGCTCTAAGCATCTTAATATTTGTGGTAAAATTTTAACTTGAAAAAGCGCAAGTAATGCTGCACACGTTTTATTCACATACTAATCGTGTTATAAGCAAGGACTTGATAAACTGAACTGGTAGGCCTTTCCAAACGAATTTTCTTAAGCACATTACATAGATCTAATAATATACCATAAAACGAATTAGCTTAGGAAATAATAATGGAGGGAATGACTTTTAATTCAATATGTACGTTCTGTAAATCACCCTCATACCATCGTTGATGCGCTGTTTGTTGTTAAAAATGCTATATTTGATGATTATTTTTAGATGAAATTTAGGTCTAACAACCAACTTAGCTTGATTTGGTGAAGAATTTCCTTATGCGTATTGTTTAAATGACGTTCTCTTCGACGTCATCTCTTATGGCCTAATTAAGTTATGCCTTTTTGTTTCATTTGCATGACTATGAAATTACACACTTTTATTTTATCAAGCACCGAAATGTCTGCTTTAACAGAACAAAGATTAGCTCTTTAACTGTTTATAACCACATTTTATGGAGTACGTTTCCATGTTTGCGTAATTCTTCATATTAACCTGTAGAATGTGCTTCTCATAACTCTGCGCTTAACCTGTTGTTAAACAAAAATATTTAAGGAAAGCATTTCTTTTCGTTCTTAGATGATGTATGCATAAAATCCTAAGGTTCTGTAAGTTTACTGATTGATTCATTTTCAAACTAACTTTACAGAGCATTCCGTATGTAACGTTTTTAGACGTTGCCACATTGTTGATTTTTAGTGCATTGCATAAACCTAACACCCAAAAATTCCATCCTTTCAAAATGGCTTTTACATAATAATGTTGCATTGTTTTTTTTATCTGCAGTCTGTGCATTGTTATAATGTGGCCTTCTCAATATATTATAATTCAAGTATAGTCACGTACTTCAATTTCGCACACAACGAATGGATCAAATACCAAGAATGCAGCTTTTTTAATATATCTGATTTTTTGTCCTGTCCCCATAGAGAATTTGATTAAAATGGATTTTGAAGCTCAGCTAGTATTCAAACTGATTTACGTATGCATATGCTCCTCCATTCATAGCAGGGATAAGTAATATAAAAATTCTACTCCAAATACGGAATCAGTTCAGAAGATATTAAAAAAAATTAATATGTAGAATGTGAGGGCTTCTAAAAAGAGCGGCGCATGGTGTTTGCAGATTGTCAATACTGGAACCAGTTTTAAGGGTTCGCTTGTCTGTATGAATAAATTCCATCTACGTTATGATATTAATTCAGAAACAAAAGGTGAATGCGGAAGGTATAGGTAGCCATTGCATTTCCCCTCGTATTTAATTTTTTTTAGGATGGAAGGGGGCTGGGAGTCATTATGGCGCTAAATAGTCAGATGTAAAACATAAAAGGGCCATAAATTAACAAAGCCGTTTTTGTGAAATACTATATAGTCATTACATTGTGTATGCTTAAAATACACAGTGCATTATTTGCAATTTATAATTTCTTTGTGGGTTACCTATTAAGATGCACAATGCACCATCTAAATTAAGTGCATAATGCCATTTTTATAAAACATAATATTAGGCAATTAGCCTTTAATTGTTATGATAGTAGTTTCCCTTCATTCACATTCCTTTTTGTGAGTTTCGTTTGCAAGTCCTATTCATTTATATTTTGTGAAAATCATTTTCAGCTTATTTTAATGAGTTCTTGCAATGAAATTATGCAAATTGAATTCTTCTTCACCAAATGCAAGATGGTAGCCAAGAGGTAAGAAACCCACTGAATTTAAAAAACCTCGCATGCCAATTGTAGCGTGGCATTATACAAAAAAAATCTTATCATTTAATTGTGATAATTCTCAATGACGTGAAGTTGTCATTATTGGTATCTCTAAACACAGTCATGATGGAAGATGCAGTATACAACCATTTTTTTTTGTTCTAGTTTTTTCAAAACGTCTCAAATCCATCTTGAGATCTTCTATTAAATATTTAACTGAATAAAATTGGCCAAAATGTTCGTAAATTGAATTAGTTCGAAGCTGAAGAGGTCCTATATGAGACTCGATTGATTTTTTTCTTACATTTATGATTCATATAGAAACATAATAAATTCCAGATTCATCTTGAAACAATGAAAGGAAAAATTAAATTTTATTTTCTTAGTTTTCACTGGCAACTGATTACGACGTATAAATTGATTTTTGTTCGGTTGGATTCACAATTCTTTATCTGCTTCAAATAAGCTCCCAAAGCGGGAAGAAAAACGCTAGTAACCCAAATTCGGGGTTGGAAAGACATTACTCGAATGGAGTCTGTTAAAACGAGGGCTGAAATAAAAAGGAGTGATTCAGAAAAGCATAGCAGTAAATAAGAGTGGAAACACATATTGAAAACTTTGAATGTCTTTTTAAAGAGACTGCGAGACGACATTGCCTACAATAAACCTCATTTTCCATGAAATCCTGAGGATAGGGGCTGTTCTGCTACAACTACACGTGTGAACTGTGGTGTGGCAATAAAGGTTCATGCATGTAATTGGTCCTTACATTGCGAACTCATTCAATAAAAACGTAACTAATAACGATATTTTGGGTCATCAATATACTGCAGGCCCCCGTTATATTTATTACGTGACATATGGGATATCTTCCCAAAACGTTGCAAGGGCATCCTTGGTGGCAGTATGTTCTGAAAAATACCATCCTGTAGATCGTCTGCCATTAATTATTAACTGCACAGCTCTGAAATATCGCTTCCTTTTGAGTTTCCCCCCATAATTAATGCCCTTTGATCAGAAGCATTCATTCTTAAGGATAAAATAAGTTGCATTGGTCTCAAGAGATCTTTGTTATGGGCAGTCACTACGCTTCGTTGAGTAAGGATATTTAAATATGCATGGTGCCCATGAAACATCAATAGGTGGACATTGTGGTCCAGTGATTTCGAATTCATCTTAGTTTCCCCAATTATCATTTATGTAAACTCAAAGCGCTGCCATGAAATGATAATTACTAATACGAGTATATAGTTTGTTTCAAGTCCCCTCGCGCTTCATTCTCATAATTAATGCAATTAAACACCATAATTCCAAGTTTTGCTAGATAATGTTAATTACGATGTAGCGTGAGCTGTCCTATCGAGAGCACTTGCATAGCACTCAACACGATAGTTGTCTATTTAATGTACGTTAATTTATGTTATTTAACTCTACTTGGCTTTTAGTTTATTACACCTCAGCACATTCGTTCACCGGATTTGTAAATGCTGGAGGTTATTTGAAAACATAAATTTTGGCAAATGCTGTTGTTTTTCTTGAATTATTTTTGAATGTAGATTTAAAAGTTATTCTTATTGTAATATATGTGTACGAAAACGTCATTGAAATGGTGAGCAAGGATAAAAATGAATAAAAAAATGACCGTATATTGTGTTGTAAATGCCATACCTGACCATATATGAAGCATACGGTGGATAAGGCCATATTTTGACATTGACATACATATAACTTGCTGTATTATATTTTCCAGTTATGGTTATATTGAGATACATGAACGAATGTAAACATGATGACATATATAATCATACATGTATGTAGGAACGTAAAAACTACTGGGTGTATATATATGAATTGAATGGACTTATGTAAACAGTATATATGTGGCTAATTTCTTGTCTTACCATGCAAGCATACGGAATAATGCAAAATGGCCCATATTTCCTTTTCCATGCGGGTAATAACTAAATGGTCCTCAGTTTTGAACCATATCCTGAGACGGAAACGTTTTGGAATGGACGTATACATGCATAAACCTTTGTCTCCTGAGAGCTAAGGAGGACAATTTAGGATTTTCATATTTAAACTTTTATTCGATGTGTGACATGTGTAAATTACATGTACTGTGCGTATCACTGGGGATAAACATTATATTGATGACATTTAAGCTATGTTTAAAATTCTGACATCCAACGAAATTGAACTTCGTCATTCCATTCGGGAATTCGCTAATGAAGTGGTTTGAAGGACGATTTTTACAGAGTTTAAATCAAGGGAAATAAATCTGATACGGAATATTCTGAAAGCTCGCTGCAACTAATGGTTTGCCAAAGATTCGAAATGAGGTAACGGTGCCATGGCACAGACCCTATAAACTCCAGAAATGGATAAATCCAGACTGAAGCTTGGGTCTGTGAAATATGAACGCTCGTAAAACCAACATTGGCCGGTGAAGTTGCTTTTACAGAGGGCTCGAACAGTACGAATAACTAGCAGGTAATTCGAAATTATCTGTTTGTCCGTTTTTTGGAAAACCTTTAGGTTTTAACAGCCAACTGCGAGTAATGCAATTCCAGGGAACAAATTGAAAATAACTGCGCGGATTTTGGCTGTAGTTAACGCTACTCAGTGCGAGGGTTTTTCGCATAATACTGACGGAGTGGTTGGCACATGACTGCTGACGTTTAATGCCGCCCCATATACAAGGCGAAATAAAACGCGTATGAGCCGGAGGACGACGGGTAATTTCGACTTATGAAATACCGACGAGCGCTATAAATGCAACGAGAACCGTAAATCCACTTTATTACGATTCGGAAATATTAATCCCAGGGATGTGAGGGGACGAGGATGATTTGAACAGTAATGATCATCGTGATAATGATGTATGGCTGGATAGCGCCCTTCAGATCTATGGGTTCAGACTCGAGGTGAACTAGCATTACGTGACCATTGAACTTCACTATCAATTTGAAGAGCAAACGTTTTCGGATGATTTGCAACCGTACAAGGCCTTATCAAACTGGCAACCCTACTTGAGCCCACGTATCTTCATACAAGATTGTATATCTCCGCCTTTTTCCCTGTTTGGTGCAAATCTGTTCGTAACGGCCGACGCATCTCGAAATCTAGCAGGTAATATTGTCCTCATGGTAATTTTTATTCGAACATGAACAATTGCTTTTAATTCAGCAGCCTTGAGAATATATAAGGTGGTCACTGTGTACTTATAGTCGGTCTGACAAGCAAATGGTTTAAATTCAGTCGGGCAACGCAAAAGCAGTAAATTGCATAACTACAAGAATGTCCATATCTTCATGTGAAACACATCTTTTTGACACAAACTGAATGTATAATTGATGTTATCTGGGGAACGAACGGAGCACTTGTTGTATTTTTTTTAAACAGGTGGAAAGGAAATTCTGGAGTTGAGCTAAAATTAACTGAAAACCGTATGTTTGTACTTGCATACATTGTGTAAAATCGCTTTTTGCACTCACTTAGACATTATAACCAACCTGTATATTTCTTAATTTATCATTCCATTCCAGTGATGGTAAAATAGGGTACAATTCCAATGTTGATCGCTGTCGCTATGTCAACAATGTTAAGCCAATGCAGATTCCTTAACGTTAATTAACAACGATACCTAGGAGCCCAATTAACAAAATTGCCTTCCTTCCTTGAAGGCATTACTCATGATGCAGCGTTGAAAATGTGCAAACACTTTGCATTAAACGCGGAGATGGATTTCTTATAATGTAAAAAGTAATGCATAGCATAAAAATTCTTGAAATATTTTTGAGAAGAAGTAACATTTTTATCCAATTTTGATCCATGTTTACCCATTTTGTTGATAAAACTGATAATTCGCTTCATTCAGGCTATTCTGGGTATTTTATCTACACAAATATAAATATCTATCAAATGTGAATACTAATTATTCGATGAACGAATTTGTCCTGCTTGGTCAATAGAAACTAGAAAGTTAGTTTTACTCCGATGACCTAGTAACATTCGTGTTTAGAACCACACTTTATTAAAAGCTCCATAAAATGGATATTATCACTGGAATTACGTAAGCAAGGAATTCAAACGGTATCGATTTATTATTCTTCAAAACGTGACTCAAAGTTATTGATTTTAACTGGATTGAGGTAGTTTGGTATAAACTTGTAATTCATCACATTTATGACGCTTTGAGTCTGACGTCTGATAAACTAATGTAGTATTGTGTATGCTGAGGGAGCATTAATTGAAATGCAGAATTTTGATATTCCTCGACCATCAATAATGTTTGACACATGAAACTGATTAGTAGGTTTTGAAATGTTTTGTTTCTAAAGTCGAAATAGTTTTAATTACGTCTGTCATGGTAACTTTAACCTTTGCATTATTTATTTAAATGTACAATAAATGTCATTCATTTGTATGCAGTAAATATTGCTTAATAATCGCTGCCTAAGGCTGAAACAATTTATGGGTGGTGCAAACGTCGCACAAATGATTTCAACTGTTGAAATAGGCGCAAATTTATCGCGTCATTGCATTTTTAGAAATGCACACCAAACTCCCTTCATCATCAAATTATAGGATCGTATAATTTGCATAGCATATGCTGATATGCGTAACATTTTCAAAATATAAACTTTAAAAATATTTTAAAGTTTTCTATTCACATTGAAAATTGCATATTGAATGTTCTGACAGCAAAATTTGTGCAACAAAAGTGCATTTAAAGGTATCAGTTTACCAAAATACCAAGAGTTCACCAATTAATGCAATTACTACGTGTAATGCAACTATCCACAGAAAGGTATTTCTATTTATGCTAACGGCTATTTAAAAGAAATATAAAAATTTATTTTATATTGATCTATTTAGAAGCATTTGAAACAACTGATGCTCTAAAATCATTAAAAGAAAATTTAAAACGAATGTAAATATCCACATGAAGGGAAAGTTATTTTTAATTGTGCTAACATGTATTTAAAACCAATGTTAAAAATCTTGGTTTAGTGATTTACTTTGAAGTAACTAAAACACTTTGCCTTAAATCATTAAAGGCAGTCTTTAAGTTTTGAAAATTGATTGATTTTTGCTAAATAAAACCTGTTGTTACCCCGCATTTGCATTTTAATTTAAAATTTAAAAGGAAAGCTGTTT
>JAQIXS010004913.1:0-13851 GCA_034700785.1 Rossiulus vilnensis
TGTGGAGCACGATAAACGACCTTTTTACGAAAATTTTGTTTTCAAAAGTTGATGCCTGTAAACATCGAGATTTATTGAATGTTTCACTCAATTCTGAAACCTAGGTTTCTTATAATTATTAGAAATAATTTAAAGATAATTTTTTGTGACACGATTCATCAGTGTTGGATTTTTATAAAACATAATATGAATATGATGATATAATTATACTATCAGAGAATAATTATTTTTAATATTTTGATGAACACTATTTGAAATGGTCATGCAGTAGTTTTTTTTCTCCGATAAACATACTAAATGTTGTACAATGTATTATCATAACAAATTAGGTCTAAGTTACCTACCTGATGTCAATACTTAATAATCTCTGAATTAACACTCGTATTATGCAATGATAAGATAGACGGTATTCACTTGTTTTTAACCATGCCTGTTATTATATTATCTAATTTCATTTGCAAGAAAATAACCTTTTATTCATTCTGCGTAACATTTCATCAAAATTTAAAAATGTACTACCCCATTTTTGACCGTTTCGGGAGAATGACCCATAAATGTATAAAAAAATTCTGTTGCCAGATTTCTTTGCTTGATGGCGTCTTTGAATTTGATATCTAACATCTGTTTTTCATTTATTACCCAAAGAAAAAACCGACTTTTTATAGTCGTTTAATTGGACTAATTCATTATGGAAGTCACTTAAATGTCTTGCACTCAGTGCATGCACTGAACGGAAGAAGCATATTTTTTTACAGGGTGATTTAATTCAATATGACAGATTAATGGTAGACTGTATAGTGTGGGCGGAATGGTCGCCTGAGAAATGCAAAATAAAACTTCTAGGCTTGACGTCCATGACTGCGAACATCGAGATTAATTGAATTTTTTTTTTGTTTCTGAATGCGGAGGTTTCATATACTTATTTGCAAATTTCAATAACTAAGAAATAAAATGTGAGTTATTGTGAAACGATTTAAAAAAAGTGTTGGATGTTATAGCAAAAAATATGATGGTTGAACGAATATTTAGGCTATGCTACAATAAAAACGAATGACTGCTAAATGTGGATATGCCTGACATAATAATGTGAATAATACTGTATATAAAATCAATGACTATTATTTTCAATAAATTTTACTTTAAAAATACCTGCGCTTGATTTTTCATCTAAAAAAAAACTGAAGTAAAAAGCTTTTGATGCAAGCATTTAACGCAATTAACCGCTATAATTTAACAGCTAATATTGCCTTTTTGCCATCGAAACCAGGCTTCTTTTAATATTGAGATTAACAATAATTAAAATAAACGTCCACACTATTGGCAATGCGATGGTCAATTTCCATAGTTTTACAAGATCAACATTTGAATTTACTCATCTTTAAATCATTGTCCACAAATACTAAATCATTGAAGAAAAGCAATCAGATGTTAAGTTTTCTGTAATTTTTGTTCAAGTGTTAATGTATTAAGTAGCTCAGTAGATGCAAAAATAATTTGTTCGCGAAAACAATATTAATCGTCAAGATTTGATAGTTTGAAACCGTAATACCAATCGATATCTATAAGGCGTGATAGGATTTCGTCATATCTATTCTTTTACGAGTTAATGTCGCATTATTTATTTTCCCTAAAGACTACAAACGAATATGTGTTATAATTATTTATTAAACACAATGTAGGGACAATAACATCGAATATTATTGACAAGTTTGACGAAATTTGACAAGTATTGTTTAAAGCGAACTAAAATTTTAAAGCGATAGTTATGCGTCAGTTTGCTTATGTCTAAGGTAAATTAATACAAGGAAAATCTAATGAATCAAATAAAATTATCAATTCGTTGAGTTCCTTCCCAACATTTGCACTGTAATTTCTTTATTTTTAATCCACAAACTTATGGATGAAATCCTAACATTTACACCGTAATTTCTTTGTACTTCATTCTCAAAGTGTCTAACATGTGGATGAATTACAAAGAAATTATCATTTCGTTTTGTTCCTTTCCAAATTTTACACTGTAATTTCTTTGTATTTTATGCAAGGAAAATCTAATAAATCAAAATTGTCATTATAATTTTGTAGTGCTAAATTCATCATTAAATTGATATAACAGATTTTTGTCTTCCATGCAAGATGATATGAGGTACAGATTTCTAAGTAATTTTCCGTTACTAAAGAGAAAATCAAGAAGATTGGTTGTCAAAGAATACGTTTTGAAATTATCTATCAAATTTCATTTTTATAAAATGGGTGTTATAGAATATTTTAGTTGCTATCCAAACTTGATTTTACAAAAATGTCAAAGAGAGGGCAGTAAAAATATTCAATACGGAATTTATTTTCTCAGGCAAGCATTTATTTTGAACAAAATTCCCTCATTGCAAAAACCTTTTAACCTTCCTAATAACAGCGTTTGGCTAATTTCCCTTAAACATTTCATTTTTAATTTTCCTAAATAGTCCAAGGTTTATTGTACAATTGGGACCCATCAAGATTATGCATATTGTTGTATGTACAGTACATGTTATATATAAATTATTGCGTACTTCACAGAATTTCAACAACAAATTTGAATAAAATGGAGTCATCTTTTAAATATTTTGGATTCTCAATGACTCTTTGCAGTGCAAAATTTAAAAACATGGCAATAGGATTTGCGGCATCGATTCCATCGTGAGCCACTTTGACAAGGTCTACTTTTCGAGGCGAATTGGATTGATCCAAAATATGCAGAGTTGATTTAAACTTAAATTTAGTAGGAAGATTTGCATCGTTTTCTCCCAAAATCACTCTAATGCTTACAGGTATCTCTCCATAACCCCGACTCCAATTTCCGATGAAATTTAATTCAACATCGAAGTAATATCCATTTTCACTAGATTTGAAAGGCATGCTTGTAAGGCTATACAAGCCATCATTTGTCTCATTCTTAAGTTTTGAAAAATTATCAATTCGCCAGAGAAAAATGCCATTGCTGGACGCTATTTGTTTGGACAGAAATGAAAGTGGTTCTAAAACGATTAAAATTGGAATTTGGTCGCTTTTTAAGTGCTCACTTCTAGCCTTTAACCAATTTTCGGGTATCAAACGTGTATAGCGAAAATTTCGCTTAGTCATTGCCTCAGTGGAATTACTACCATAATACGGACGATCTTTTATTTGCATATGTCTTTTTTGTGATGAATTGCTTTGTATTAGTAAAATGTATTTTCTTGTGTGCAAAAAGGGCCTGGATGCATTATTTTTGTCAGCTGAATCCTTACTGAATTCAAGTTGAATATGAGCATCTCCCATATAGTTTTGCAGTGTTGGCTTGAATTTCATTCCGTTTGAAGTATAGAAGAATTCGTTACTTTTGATAACGTCGTATTTATATTTTTCTACTAATTTCTGCACCTTCTTCTTTTCAACAACCCATAAGAAAACTTCCGGTAGCATCTCAGTAAAATCTGTTAAATAAAAGTAAATAACAAGTGTTAGATCTGTACTATGTGTCTAATGGTAATGAATTGTGCAGACAATTGGCATTTAATTGGAGCAAAAACTCATTAAAATATTTTTAAAGTATAATTCCAAAATTACTTCTTGAAGTTATGTTAGAAAAAGCAAAACAAGATTTCAAAAAAGGAAATGTATGACAATTTCAAACTTTATTTTTTGACCAAAACCTTGGCCATATTGGTTTAAAATTTATTGTGTATTTGAATTTTATGATAATTGCAAATGCTGCATATTTTACATAATTGAACTATTATAGTTTTCTCAATTAGTTTTGAATAATATATAGAATTTTTAAAATTGCGATAGTTATTTTTATGTACAGATTCTTTTAATTATGATAAATAATCCCTTTGTGTTTTTTAAGAATTTTACTTATTTAATACCGGTTTGGCATTTGTCTGAATCATTTGATGAATGCGTTATGTCGAAACTTAAGTAAAACTACAAACACTAAATTATGAATTGCATAGAAAACCAAAACATAAATTAGCATACCTTTGCGTGAGTTGATCATTTCATTGAGCTCATCCCCAACAGATTCACTGTAATTACTTTGTATTTCGTCCACGTATTGTCTTAGCTGTGACCATTTTTTCTGCAATTCCATCTATAAGGTTGAAAAATAAGTCATGCCTAATTTTCCAATCTACGTTCAGTCATTTCATTGTTAAAATGTTAAAAATAGTGATTTCAATGATAGCCATTTGTATAGCTAATAGATACTTTATCAAAATGGGTCATGAAAATGTGTTATAGTAATATTTTATACTTTACTATACTTTTCGCGTGATCTAATTATTTAAAACTATCATGGGTATTATATGTGATCTGAAATGAACAGTATTAATGTAACTGACAGTTTAGTATATGGGTTTTAGCTTCAAATTTCCATCATGAAACTTTCTAATAAAAAACAAAATAAATTATTCAAGATGGAAATGTCATGGTTAATATTCACCTGCTTAAACAAAGAAGCATTTAAAACCTTATCTTGGTTGATCACGCTAGTTAATAATTCAACATTATCGGTAATTTGCTTGTTTTTTGTTTGCAGTGCTTTAGTTGCATTCTCGCTTCTCTCCAGGGCCACTCTCAGCTGTCTTACTTCTGCTCTCAGTGCTTCTGCTGCTGCTTTGTTTCCGAATTGAGCTTCAGATAGCTAAGATAATTTTCTTGAAATTAAAACTTATCAGTGGTATGTGAGGTCTGATAATGTCATTATTTACCTCTTTAAACGAAGCAGTATGTACATCCTTTTCTTCTTTAAGTGAGTTTTTTATTTCGTAAATTTCATGAGAATTTCGCCCAATTGTTTCATTAGCTTTTCTCAGAGCATCTTTAAGTTGTATTATTTCAGTCGCAACCTCAGTGCGATGGTCAGTCTCGGTCAGCTAAAACGAAATCGATTCAATTATTAGTCTGATTACACAGTAAACGTAAGAATTTTTCCTTTATTGATGCTCTTTTACATCCGCTAAAACCTCTGAACTTGGGCTAAAGAGTATATGTTGGGTTTTCTCAAGTTTTATTTAGTTTTCAATTCAATCATTTCAATAATAATGAACTTGGCGTTTTTCAATGATATAAAATTCAATCATATGATATGTAATATAAGCAAATTAATAAGTGACATAAGAGGCACGGTAATAAAACACAAAGTTTAGGCTTAAGCTACTAAATATTTATTTGTGCAATGACTCACTAAGGGCCTTTAAAATTTGAAAGGGTTCAGATTAACGTTTAGCACGTTTAGGAAGAAAGCTATTTTGACACCTTAATTAATAAATTACCTGTTTCACTTCACTAATAACAATATTTTGCGGTCACCTCATTCACAATATACTTTTTTAATACTTTATTTTCCATTTACAAATCTCATTTACTTTTCTCACATTCCAAAACCTTAGATGAAAACTAACTTACACGTATATACTGTATATATATGTATAACAGATTTTCAACTTTTTTAAAAAAATCTTACCGGTAAACTTTTGTTCGATTAAATATTTTTTTACAAACATCTATTCGCGTTCGTCGGTACAGTAGAAATTACAAAAAATATAATTTGACAGTATAATATCAATTACTGGATAAATTATCTTTATGTTGTTTAAACTTTGTAACACAAATCTGACCAGTCTGACCGTTAATTGATACTTTACTCTCAGTATGTCTTTTTATTAATTGATATTGTGCGGACGATCCCGATCGATGTTTCTAAAAAACAATTGTTTTAGTCCAACAATTCATGTTGAAATTGTGTTCACTGTTATTGTTTCTATACTGTTAATGAACGTTCATTTATAAAAATTTATTATAACTAACTTGTACATGTACAGTAGTCTTCAAAATTTAAAACAAATGTACAATGTAGTTACATAATGACTTTAGACATTTTTAAGTACACTCTAAACTATCAATTTTGCTTATCAAAGATTCAAAACAATAATAATACTAATATGCTAACAGTCAAACTGAAACTCAACACTCAAAGAAATATATATTTTTTACTTTAGACAAAATCTCTTCATGGTTAAAACAATACAACTTACACTTTGATTGGACTGCTGAATGTTAGTCGCAGATCCAACTGCAATAATCGTTCCCAAAATCGTCAATGCAATGAGTGATGTCCTCATTTTGGGTAAAATAACACTAGATTTCACCCCTTCGTTTGAATCTTTTAATGAATGCATTTGCAGAAAAATATGTTAGGAAATTGGGCATTACCGTCAATAAAATCCTGCTATGTTATATCGGAAAAATAAACTTACCACAAATTTAGGATGATTCGATGTGCCCGAATGATAAATTCAACACAATTGCGCTCAGACACACATCAAGAGCGCAAGAAGTGTCGAAATGTTTAACCTTCATTTGTTTATCAAGGGTGTTTAATTTCCGTTAGCTTGTTCAGCCTCACGCATATCTAGTACCAAGACCTCTGGGCTTCTGGGATATCAAGTGAAGGCGGTATTCTCAGAAGAGCAAGTAAAGTTCATTAGCACTTTCACAACACTGCCTGCAGGAAGAGCACATTGAATTTATTGAATGTAGGAGTTGTCCTTTTAAAAAAGTCACAGGGCGATGCTCTGGAGATTCAGATTGGGTAAAGTGCATCCTCTCCATATATATAGGACGTCGTATATATACCCCAACTTGTTATGTGTGATTGTTTTTGTTCGAATTTCGCCAGTGGCGTTTTTGTAATACTATTCCAAAAATGCATGAAAATGCAAGCTAAAATCCATGATTGGTAAACAAATGGAGAATAACATTCATGATTTGGAATCTTGTTTTTTCGAAAAGATGGACAGGGAAATTATTTTGTAAATCTTGGTAGAACTCGGCATACAGATGCATACTATCGATGCATAGAATGATTAACCTCTAATTGCCTTGTATCATTTCAATCAATTAGTTATATTTACTGTTATTTGAAATGATTTCAATTAATAGCAGTTTATGATATTTAAATACTAGTTTGGCTTAAAACTGCGCAATTTATTCCAAATACATGTAACTCGTTGTCAGCAAAAATTCAGATAGCTTTATTAAAGTTAAATTAATAAACTTAGATCAATTTATTTAAACTTTGATTTTACAAAATGCGCACTATAATACATTTTTAAACATGTATTACATGTATATAGCATTTTATTTCATCACAGAACAATTTTAAAGTGAATTAGTGTTTTTTAATCATTGCAACAAAGAGTGGCTGGAATTTAAATGTTTCTTGTTGTTAGATTGTTGCTATTTTTATACCATTTATATACCAGTATCTTTGTAAGAACATCGCTAGCCATTTTCGAAAAACTGAATTAACCAATAGTCCCTTCAAGTCTTCACTAAAATAAAATGTTTTAGAAACACTATTAAGAGAATGCCGCATGCGAAAATCGTCGTGGATGTTGGCTACATTTGGTATGTAAATATTGTTTATGAATTCTGTTAATCAAGGAAACTGTGAAAGTAAAACTTTTCATAAAATTAGGTTGCAAAATTCGCCTTTATTAGTTTTAAAGGACTTTCGTTAGAAGGGCCACTGAAAATCCCCTCAAAATTTAGTGCTGAAACATATTCATAAGAAGTTTCCCTGACTTTCCTTGATTTTCGAGCAAAAACTGACATTTCCCCTGACTATATTTCTCTTCCATGACGTTCCCTGACTTTCCAGGTGCGTACGAACCCTGCAACGAACCTGCAAGAAAGGCTGTTTTTTAACGATCTATTTTAGTTTGGTATTCCAATGGAGCATGCCTGAATGTACCAAAAATAGGCTATTACTTGGTAAATTAACTATTCCTTCATTTCTATTCATTCTTCATTCCTGTTATGTTTTTCACAATATCGGCATATCCACTGGAATTTTAGGTAAAAAATATCAATATAGTGCGTAATCCAACATTTTTTTGAAATCAGGTCTTTTCATATACAAATTGACCGAATATCTCTTTAGGATTCATGTAGACAGGAGGATTACTTATTCGATGTGAACATATCGGCCAGAGGATACCTATGGTCACGGGTTTGAACAATAAGTTTTTTAAACTATTGGTAATTGGTAGGCCTAAATCCAATTGAGAAATGTATCATTTTTAAGTTATCATTGTTCAATTTTTCTAATTATCAATTAAATTTATCAATAAATTTAAAAAAATATTTATTTATAATTTAAAATTTGATAAATGATGATTTGTGAACCAAACATCTTGGTGTTGAAGAATTATTCGAAATTGTTACTTTTCAAGAAAAGAAACCATAAATAAACAAAATGCGGTTTGATAAAATGGCATTTATTTTTAAACGGAACAAATTTTCCTTTAAGGGCCGGTCGCACCATTTTAGGTTAAATGAAAAGGTTAGCTAACCTCTAGGGATAGCCTTTTGCAGCTAGGAATTCTGGTAAAATTTCATTATATTACAAACATTAGGTTAACCCTGATTATTAACTGGATCAACGTTTACCGGCTTAACTTTTCCTTAGTTAACCAGAGGTTTATCTCAGGTTCTTCTTAACTTTTGTTGGTGCAACTTGACCTAAGAAAAACGTTTTCAAGAATTAAAAGGTTACAAAAAACATCCATTTGCCAAAAAAAAATTATCATGAATCAGACTAAACGTTATTCAATGTCAAATTGTTTTGTAGCAAGTGTTTTGTTTTTTTTTAGAAAAATTTGTGATATTTTCAATAAATTCTTAACACTAATATTGTTTTTTTTTAAATTGAAATTGGTTTATTGAACCACCCATTCATGCAACCCTCACATGTATTTTGTACAGGTAAAGTGCAAGCATTTGTTTTCAATCAGACAAGTACTGATGTAATGTTGCATTTTTTATTGCAGTCACACCACATTTCTAGTGCACTTTCACTTCTTGCGTTTCGTGTAGCCCGTTTATGGGAAATTGGAAAACTTGACTTTTTACAAATGTAACATGCAATTTATTTGCATACAATAAACATCACTTCCATTGACCTTAGATCAATACAAGTAGGCCTATATATATTTGATCTCATAATAGGCTATCTATTTCCAATTGGCAAAAAACTCATACATTTTAAATTTCATTATTGCAACTTAAAAAACAAATTACATAATAAATGCAGGAGATATACAATTTAAACTTTCAAATGTATCAATTTAATTTACCAATGAACACATACATCGGCTTTTGCATTATGGCAATTCTATTCATAAAAATCCAATCTCGATCACTTTGCATTAGCAGAAGGCAGGTGAGGGCTTTCAGCATTCTGCATTAGCAGAGGACAAGGGAGGGCTTTCAGTTACTTTGCGGATATATGCAGAAGCGCTGTAACATGTCTCCATAACTGATGAAAACCATGATCATGTAAAAACCAAATAAAGACAGTTTTTGTTCTGTAATTTACGGTGCAATTGCGGATCGTTACGGTCAGTTCTCCGTATCGCGTTTGTCATTATTCTCAGTTTATCAGTTGGATTACTGAAAGGGCCTGGTGCAATCCTTACAACAAGCTGGCTTCGAAGAACGCTTATGTAGAAACTTGTCTGATCCAAGGAATCCACGTTTTGAAATCATCGTCAAGGTCTGTAGAAAAGCATCAGTATCATATCATTCCATCCTATCGTACCTAGCCAAAGCAAACGTAATGACCACTGACATAGCAAGTTTGGCAAGTAAACTTTCGTGATCCAGTTCTTCGGCGGGCCTCCTCGCTAGTAGTATAAATCTATCTAAATTAATGTCTACCATGTCTGATCTAAAGCGTACCCACGATCATTAGCTATGACATTACTAATGATCGTGTAAGGTAAGCTGAAATGAAATGTTGAGCAATAGTGATGAGAATTTAACATGATCGTGAACGGCTGAACAATGTTGTTGGCATTGTAGCTAATGATATCTTTAGTAATGGTCGTTTAATTATTGCCATTCTAATCTGTTTCTTTCAGACCTAACTCCTTCATTACTTGTCAGCCGACCACTATTGTTAACTCCTCATCATTACTGGCAAATATTCCATTTCGGGAATACCTTAAAATGCTCACGGCTGTAAAGTAATGAAGGCAGTAAGGAGTAATTAATGATTGTTTGTCATGTCATGACTAATGCTATGTTTAGAAGAGTGTTTTCAAAAACCTACCATTCAGCAAACAGTTTAGTTGGTTTCTAAAGCATTGCTTGAGTTTTTGTCCATTATGCAGATATTGATAATTTTTGCCACTAATTTAAAGCGGACCGTACACAAGAATTACAAACTATCATTAATTACTCTTTCCTGCCTTTATTACCCAGCAGCCGTGATCAAGTTAAGGTATTCCTGAAATGGAATATTTGCCAGGAATCACGTGAACTTGAACATTCCTTCAATTCATTATTTATTCCTTAATCGTTTTAATACATCACGTTCTTTAGCTGTAAGGGCTTTACCCCTTAGTGCTTTGTTTGTTCAATTTTGCCTCACATTTCAATGAGCTTATTTTAAACGTATCATTTTCTTTTGCCTAACATTTGTAGTTCAGTTTTTGATCTTCCACTCTCACAACCGTCCATGTGTCCTCGTCATTGTAAACAACAATATCGCAATAAGAGAGAGATCTTCGAAACGCATCTTAGCGGATCCGTGCCGGAATGATCTCACCGAACGGCTCTCCGGCCAGCAGTGTTCAAAGCAGCGAGGACGGGAAACCCCTCAAAATGATGCAGTCCTACATCCACCAGATGTCTAGAAATACGGGTAAAAGTATTTTGAAGGTAGGGTCACTCCTTGACTTCGTACATGTTACAATGAAGGGGGTGCATCGGAAAGTTGTTCTTTATTCTTAACACTATCTTCCAGGAGCATGAACCGAATCACGTGGTTCTTGACCACGCTTACGCCAAGCCGTGGAATGCCCACCCATTTGCCTCACGCACGAGGCCGGCACGCACCCTGTTCTATTCCTATCCTCAAAACACAGACGAACTTGCGAGAAATGCGCTGTAAGTACATTTCTGGAAATTTACTCGAATTTTTAGCCTATCAATCAGCAGCGAAACACTTTGATTTGCAAGAAAGCAGTTTTGGTAGATCGCTAATAAATACTTGATGAAAATTGGATATCTCTGTCAGCGCTAAAGATGAAGTCGTAGACGTGGAAGTCTGCAGTCCCAAGATCATTCCACCCTACGATATGATCAAAGCCCGAGCCTTGATGACCGAGTGGGAAAGGTACGTCGCGCTGACACGCATTCCGGACGCGCCAGACGACTGGGAGGAGCACGTGAACAGGTACGAAATGCGATGCGGGGCTGTTAGAGGTTCAGCGTTCGCGTGCTGATGGTCACTTTCTTTAGAACTGGGTGGACACTGGCCCAAAATCGCGTTTTTAACCGAACGATCAAAGCGCTACACGCCTGTCACCTGGCGAAAATGACCTACGAAGGAACGCCAAACGAACCCGTGATGCGGAGGTCGTACATCGACAAGAGTGCGCAGCGCATCCGCCAGATCTTGGCTGCGGTACATTGGGTATGCTCTGCACGCTATTTGGCAATTTCTTTTTTCCTTTTCTCAAAAGGTTTAGAAAGTATTTTTTCCTCTTTATTTAATCATTGATTTATCGGCTAGTCTAAAAAATGGGTTTATTATACAGAAAAATGTTCAGTTCAAGCTGACAAAGCTGTTACGCAGCCTTCGATGCCCTTCTTCGAAGTTTTTTTTGAGACAAAACCCCGTTTCCGTAGGTCGCATGCTGGAAAATTGGATTTTCCCACGTTTAGTTATTTTTTTTTCAAATGATCATTCTGACTTGTGTAAAATCGGAAGAACACCTTAACTTTCTCATATTTATCTAAAAGTTGGAGAATAGCGCTGATGCTCTCTTTGTTTCATGGGCTGTTAATTTCAGAAAAATATTTCAGGAATTAGTTTTCAGAAGAAAATTAATCTCGCTCTTTGGTCTTTTCGAGCATAAAATAAGTTTGCACCGATGCATTTCCCCACTTTCAGTATTTTTCTCCAATCAAGTAACGGTTGTTTTAATTCGATCGTAGGAAGTGAAGCTTACCCAGTGGCTTCATATGACCCTGGTGGATAACCTCAGCCTCTCGTATTTGACGGCATATCTGGACACGATGCAAGCGCTGAAGGCGAAGGTGAGGTGTCCTTTTCCGGAAGAGATTCGGTGTCCTTTGACCTGCTAACCATCCTACTCCGGTTTTCAGGTGCCTGCCCTGGTCGATAAAATGATCGCCACGTCCTCATCGCTCCGACCCCCGATCACCGGCTTGGAAACGACAAACATGATCTGCAAGCGACCCTGGGATCCGGTTTTACCGAGCCTGTACCATCGAAAGCTGGTAGGTGTACATAAAAGGTGCCAAACCGTAACAACGTAAGTACCTTACCCCAAATTGCGGTTTTTGATGATGTGAAACGTCCAAGTTAGTGTTTAAACCCTGGACGTCGAAATGAAGGCCTGAAATGCATGAATGCGCTGCTACCCTACTTGGCACGCTAACTGGCATGCAATACGTCTGGCACATGACATTGTTAAGTTGTCGACCAAAAACCGCCATATCTCTTTTAAGTTCTCGTTTCTGTTTTCATAATTAAGTGCCATAAGTGCTATGTGTATTTTTCACGAAACTATTCGGTTTTTCCCTCTACTGAAAAGTAGTTGCTAAGGTAATGGTTTGACCCCTTTCGTTGAGTTTGGTTGTTTCGGATGTTTCTTGGGGGCAATACGTGTAGCACATGTGACAACAATCTATGTTTTGAACTAAACTAGTCAGTTTTTCCCTTTCCTGATGAGTTGGTTTTTGGGACTCGGTACGTTATGGTTTGGCATCCCTCACTTAGTGCCAAAATAGACCGAGTTTTGAGTTGCCCGTTATGTCGATGCAACAATGTCGATTTCTGTGCCATGGGCAGCAGCTCGATTCTGTCCTAGGTATCAATCCATCAAGAAAGTAGTTTTTAACAGCCTTTTTTTCATATTTTGCAGAAGAAACTTCCTGCCTCTCCGCTCCTGCTCATTGTACCTTTTGGACCCTCGCAGAGCACTGCACAGCAGGCGCGGCGAATGCGCTTCTGGCACTCGCAGTTTGCCAACCTCTCTAAGGTGGTACAAGTCACCATGCACACGTCCGGGGGCGGGCGCACGGCCGCCGTGGGCCAGTGCCTCGAGCACATGATTGGGGCCACTCGCACCAAGGTGACCGAGCTGCGGACACACTTCCCCAACCGCCCCATCGTCTTAATCGGATGGTCCACCGCGGTGCTGGTTGCCTGCCAGGTGAGCTTTTTGATCGCTTGGAAGAACCTGGGAATCCTCAGGGGACTTCCTAACTTTGAATCCTAAGTTTAATCCAGGAGGTGTTTCTTACACTGTGGGAAACGCCTCCTGGTCAAATCGAAAATTTGAAAATACACGCTCGTAAAGTTCAGTTTCGCAGCGACTGAAGCTTCGCAAGAAGGCACCCTGAAGTCGCATCCCTTCTTTCCATTAATTATTATTTCTGAACTATAGGGAAATTTCCCTTGAAGTGCATATGAGTAATCATAATAAGTTGTGGATTGCTTGGACAATTTTGCAAACTATGTTCAGAATGCACGTTCGGTACAAGTACTGCGATTTCAAAATTTGAGTAAATTTAGTACCGCGCCATATTATCGGTGTTTTCTTGGCTGATCAAAATTTACAATGCAAACCTTTGAAAGCTGCAAGATCCAACTTGATTGTAAAAATTACACTTCAATTCAAACAACGTGATCGTAATCATATTAACATCTTAAATAACATGTACAGTAAAACCTCCTCTAACGGACACCTCTAAATAGCGGCCACCTCTAAATAACGGACATTTTCCCAAGTC
>JAQIXS010004914.1:0-13849 GCA_034700785.1 Rossiulus vilnensis
ACTACCTTTGAATGCTTTAATCGTCTAAACAATAAGAAATTTTGAGAAAATAAGCCCAGATTCGTGCTCAGAAGACTAATTATTTAAAAAATGGTGTTTAAATTGCAACAAAACAGTGAGTTTCAATTTATTGCACTTAACTACCTTGAAATTCCTAAATCTTCTTAACTATGAGGAATTTCAAGAAAATAAGCCGAGATGCGTGCTCAGGAGACTTCAATCTTTTGGAAAATGTTGTTAAAATAACAACCAAACCAAACGTTTAATTTTAAAAAACTTTACCACCTTTAAAAGCCTATATTTCTCAAAATACAACGAATTTACAAAAAAATAAGCATAGATTTGTGCTAAGAAGACTCTAATCTATTAAAAATGGTATTTTAATTTCAACAAAACAGTAAGTTTAAATTTAATGCACTTCACCACCTTTAAATAATTATATATCTTTAACAATAAGACATTTTAAGAAAATAAGCCTAGATTCGTGCTCAGAAGACTAATCTTTTGGAAAATGTTGTTTTAATTGCAACCAAACTAAAAGTTTAATTTTAATACACTGTACCACTATTAAAAGCCTATATCTCTTAAAATACAATAAATTTACAAAAAATAAGCACAGATTCGTGCTCAGTAGACTCTAATCTTTTAAAAATAGTGTTTTAATTTTAACAAAACAGTAAGTTTAAATTTAATGCGCTTCACCACATTTAAATGCCTATATCTCCTAAACTATAAGATAATTTTAAAAAATAAGCCCCTATTTGTGCTAAGAAGATTCCAATCTTTTGGAAAATGTTGTTTAAATTGCAACAAAACAGCAAATTTTAATTGTATGCACTTCACCACCTTTAAATGCCTATATCTCTTAGACTATAAGAAATTTTAAAAAAAATGATTAGATTTGTGCTCAGCACTTTATCACTTTAAATTCCTATATCTTCTTACCTATAAGAAATTTTAATAAAATATGCCCAGATTCGCGCTTAGAGACATAAATCTCTCAAAAAGTGTTGTTTAAATAGCAAAAAACAATGTTTAATTTTTATTCACTTTATCACCTTTATATGCCTATATCTCCTAAACTATATGGAATTACAAAAAAAAAGCCCAGATTCGTGCTCAGCACTTTATCACTTAAAATGCCTATATCTGCTCAACTATAAGTAATTTAAATAAAATATGCCTAGATTTGTGCTTAAGAGACTTAAATCTTTTAAAAATTGTTGTTTAAATAGCAAAATCGAAAAGTTATATTTTTATGCACTTTATCACCTTTAAATGCCTATATCTCCTAAACTATAATAAATTTTAAAACAATAAGCCCAGATTTATGCTCAGCACTTGATTACATTTAAATGCCTATATCTCTTATACTATAAACAATTTAAAAAAATAAGCCTAGATTCGTGTTTAGCACTTGACCACATTTAAATGCTAATATCTCTAAAACTATGAGAATTTTAAAGAATATAAGCCAAGATAAGGGCTCAGGAGACTTAAATATTTAAATTTTTTTGTTAAAATAGCAAAAAAACATAAAGTTAAATTTTTATGCACTTAATCACATTTAAATGCCTATATCTCTTAAACTATAAAGCATTTTAAGGAAATAAGCCTAGATTCGTGCTTAAAAGACTTAAATATTTAAAAACGTTTTGTTCAAATAGCAAAAAACATGAAGTTGAATTTTTTGCACTTTATTACCTTTAAATGCCTCTTACTCCTAAACTATATATAATTTTAAGACAATAAGCCTAGATTCGTGCTCAGCACTTTATCACTTTTAAATGCTTTTATATTCTAAACTCTAAGGAATTTTAAGAAAATTAGCTTAGATTCGTGCTCAGGAGACTCCAATTTTTAAAAAAGTGTTGTTTAAATAGCGAAAAACCATGAAGTTGAATTTTTATACACTTTATCACTTTTAAATACCTATACGTCTTTAACAATAATAATTTTTTTAAAAATGAGATCAGATTCGTGCTCAGCACTTGATCACTTTAAAATGCCTATATCTCCTAAACAAAGGAATTTCAAGAAAATATACTAAGATTCGTGCTCATGAGACTTGAATCTTTAAAAAAGTGTTGTTCTAATAGCAAAAAACCATTAAGATAAATTTTTATACACTTCATCATCTTTAAATGCCCATATCTCTTAAACTATGAGAATTTAAAAAAATATAAGCCTAGATTTGTGCTCAGGAAACTTAAATATTTTTTAAAGTTTTGTTTAAAATAGCAAAAAACATGAAGTTAAATTTTTATGCACTTCATAACCTTTAAATGCCTATAACTCCTAAACTATAGAGAATTTTAACAAAATAAGCCTAGATTCGTGCTCAGCACTTTATCACCTTAAAATGCTTATATATTATAAACTCTAAGGAATTTCTAGAAAATAAGCTTAGATTCGTGCTCAGGTGACTCCAATCGTTTAAAAAGTGTTGTTTAAATTGCCCAAAAACATGCAATTAATGTTTCATGCACTTTATCACCTTTAAATGCTTATATCTCCTAAAATATAAGAAATTTCAATAAAATATGCCCAGATTTGTGCTTAAGAGACATAAATCTTAAAAAAATTGTTGTTAAAAAAGCAAAAAAAAAGTTATATTTTTATGCACTTCATCACCTTTAAATGCCTATATTACTTGAAAAATAAGAAATTTTAAGAAAACAAGATCAGATTTGTGCTCATCACTTTATCACTTTAAAATGCCTATATCTCCTTTACTAAGACATTTTAAGAAAATATGCTCAGATTCGTGCTAATGAGACTTAAATCTTTAAAAAAGTGTTGTTTAAATAGCGAAAAACCATTAAGTTAAAATTTTATACACTTTATCACATTTGAATGCCTACATCTCTTAGACTATAAGAAATTTTAAAAAAAAATGATTAAATAATTGCTCAGCACTTTATTACTTAAAAAAGCCTATATCTTCTAAACTATTTGAAATTTAAAAAAATAAGCCCAGATTAGTGCTCAGGAGACTCCAATCTTTCGGAAAATGTTTTTTAAATTGCTTCAAAACAGAACGTTAAATTTTAATGCACTTTACCACCTTTAAATGCCTATATCTACTGAACTATATAAACTTTTAAGAAAATAAGCCCAGATTCGTGCTCAGGAGACTCCAATCTTTCGGAAAATGTAGTTTAAATTGCAACAAAACAGCAAATTTTAATTGTATGCACTTCACAACCTTAAAATGCCTATATCTCCTTAACTATATAATTTTTTTAGAAAATAAGCATAGATTCGTGCTTAGCACTTTATCACCTTTAAATGCTTATATTTTCTAAACTCTAAGGTATTTTACAAAAATTAGCTTAGATTCGTGCTCAGGAGACTCCAATCTTTTAAAACATGTTGTTCAAATAGCGCAAAAACATGAAATTAATTTTTTATGCACTTCATCATCATTTTTAAATGCTTATATCTCCTAAATTGTAAGTAATTTTAGGAAAGTAAGTTAAGATTTAGGCTCAGGAGACTCTAATCTTGCAAACAGTGTAGTTCAAATAGCGTAAAAAACATAAAGTTGAATTTGTATGCACTTCATCACCTTAAAATGGCTATATCTCTTAAACTATAAGGAATTTAAAAAAATAAGAATAGATTCGTGCTTAGCACTTTATCACTTAAAAATGCCTATATCTTCTGAACTATAAGAAATTTCAATAAAATATGCCCAGATTCGTGCTTAAGAGACATAAATCTTCCAAAAAGTGTTGTTCAAATAGCGAAAAACAATGTTTAATTTTTATTCACTTTATCACCTTGAAATGCCTATATCTCCTAAACAAAGGAATTAAAACAATATTTCCAGATTCGTGCTTATAAGACTTAAATCTTTAAAAAAAGTGTTGTTCAAATAGTGCAAAAACATGAAATTAATTTTTTATGCACTTTATCACCTTTAAATGCTTGCAAACAGTAAAGTTCAAATAGTGAAAAAACATAAAGTTAAAGTTTTAAACACTTCATCATTTTTGAATGCCTACATCTATTAAACTACAAGAAATTTGAAAAAATAAGATCATATTCGTGCTCAGCACGTTATCACTATAAAATGCCTTTATCTTCTTAACTATAAATATTTTAATAAAATATTCTTAGATTCGTTCTCAAGAGACTTTAATCTTTTAAAACGTGTTGTTTAAAAACAGGCATTAGTAATGTTGTAAGAGGCATAACAAACGTTGTACAAGGCATAAAAACATTAAAACAGACGTTAGCAACATTGTAACAGGCATCACGAACATTGTTACAGGTGTTACTAACAATGTTACATGTGTCACAAGCAGTATCACACGCATTAAAAAAGTGTTACAAGCTTGACAAACAATGTAACAGACATGTATAATGTAACAGGCATGCGTTACACTGTAACAGGCCTTTGAAACGTAATAAATGGCGTAAGAAACATAATAACCTAAGTTACTTATCATGTAATAGGAGTTAGAAAGGTCGTAACAAGCATCAAAAACGTTGTGACCGTCTTTAGAAACGTTGTAACCAAATTTTTCAACGTGGTAGCAGGCGTAACAATCGTATTAACAAGTTTTAAAACATGGTAACAGTTGTTAGAAACATTTTAACGCGTGTTGTAAACGTTGTAACCAGCGTTACTAAGCATGTAAGAGAAGTTAAAAACGTTGCAACAGGCAATATAAACGTTGTAACCAGCATAAAAAACCTTGTAACGAACATTAAAAATGTTGTAAAAAGCATTTATAACGTTGTAACAGGCATTACTTGCTTTGCAACAGGCATTTGTAACGTTGTGAGAGGCATTACAAATGTTGTAACAGGAATAAAAACATCAAAACAGACGTTAGAAATGTTGTAACAGGCATTACAAACATTGTTACTGGTGTTACTGCTAATGTTACATGTGTCACAAGCAGTATAACATGCGTGAAAAACAGTGTTACATGTGTTACAAACAATTTACAGACATGTTAAACGTAACAGACATGCGTTACACTGTAACAGGCATTAAAAACGTTTTGACCGTCTTTAGAAACGTTGTGACCAAAGTTAGAAATGTTGTAGCAGGTGTTACAAACGTGGTAACAGGCATTAAAAAAATTGTAACAGGCATTAGAAACATTGTAACACTTGTCGTAAACGTTTTAACCTTTGTTATTAAGCATGTAATATAATTTAAAAACGTTGCAACAGGCATTATAAACGTTAAAACAAGCATAAAAAACCTTGTAACTGGCATTAGAAACGTTGCAACCGGCATGTATAACGTGTTAACAGGCATTACTTGCTTTGTAACAGGCATTGAAAACGCTGTGAGAGGCATTACAAACGTTGAAACAGGCATAAAAACGTTTAAACCGACGTTAGCAACGTTCTAACAGGCATCACAAACATTATTACAGGTGTTACTAACAATGTAACACATGTAAAATGTAACAGGCTTAAGACCCTTAATAAATAGTATACGAAACGTTGTAACCTTAAATACTTAGCATGTAACAGGAGTTAGAAAGGTCGTAACAGGCATTAAAAACGTTGTGACCGTCTTTAGAAATGTTGTGACAAACGTTTGAAACATTGTAGTAGGCATTACAAACGTAGTAACAGGCATTATAAAATTATAACAGGCATTAGAAACATTGTAACACTTGTTGTAAACGTTGTAACCGAAGTTACTATGCATGTAACAGGATTTAAAAACGTTGCAACGGGCGTTATAAACAATAAAATAAGCAAAAAACATTAAAACAGGCATTTATAACCTTGTAACAGGCATTACTCGCTTTGTAACAGGCATTAGTAACGTTTTGAGAGGCAATACAAACGTAGTAACTGGCATAAAAAACGGTGAAACAGACGTTAGCAATGTTGTAACAGGCCTCACAAACATTGTTATGGGTGCTACTAACAATGTTACATGTGACACAAGCAGTATTACATGCATTAAAACAATGCTACATGCAAAACAAACAATGTAACAGACATTTAAAATGTAACAGGCATGCATTACACTGTAACATGCTTTAGAAATGTAATAAATAGCATATGAAATGTTGTAACCTTAAATACTTTTCATGTAACATGAGTTAGAAAGGTTGTAACAGGCATAGAAAACGTTGCGACCGTCTTTAGAAAGGTTGTGACCAAATTTTGAAACGTTGTTGCAGGCGTAACAAACGTATTAACAAGTTTAAAAACATGGTAACAGGTGTTAGAAACATTGTAACGCATGTTGTAAACGTTGTAGCCAGCGTTACTAAGCATGTAAGAGAAGTTAGAAACGGTGCAAAAGGCAATGTAAACGTTGAAACAAGATTAAAAAACCTTGTAACAAACATTAAAAAAGTTGTAAAAAGCATTTGTAATGTTGTAACAGGCATTACTTGCTTTGCAACAGGCATTTGTAACGTTGTGAGAGGCATTACAAATGTTGTAACAGGAATAAAAACATCAAAACAGACGTTAGAAATGTTGTAACAGGCATTACAAACATTGTTACTGGTGTTACTGCTAATGTTACATGTGTCACAAGCAGTATTACACGCGTTAGAAACAGTGTTACATGTGTTACAAAAAATGAAACAAGTAAAACGTAACAGGCATGCGTTACACCATAACCGGCTTTAGAAGCGTAATAAATGGCATAAGAAACGTTGTAACCTTAGTTACTTAGCATTTATCAGTAATTTGAAAGTTTGTAACAGGCATTAAAAACGTTGTGATGTCTTTATAAACGTCGTGACTAAAGTTAAAAAGGTCGTAACAGGCATTAAAAACGTTGTAACCGTCTTTAGAAACGTTGTGACCAAAGTAAGAAACGTTGTAGCAGGCGTTACTAACATGGTAACAAGCTTAAAAAACATAGTAACACGAGTTAGAAAAAACTTTGTAACAGGCATTAGAAACGTTGTAACAGGCATTTATAATGTTGTAACAGGTATTACTTGCTTTGTAACAGGCATTTGTAATGTTGTGACAGGCATAACAAACATTGTAAAAGGCTTAAAAAACGTTGAAACAGACGTTAGCAACGTTGTAACAGGCATCACAAACATTGTTTCAGGTGTTAATAGCAATGTTACATGTGTCACAAGCAGTATTACAAACATTAAAAACAGTGTTACATGCATTGCTTACAATGTAACAGACATGCGTTACACTGAAACAGGCTTTAGAAACGTAATAAATAGCATACGAAATGTTGTAACCTTTAATACTTTGCATGTAACATGAGTTAAAAAGGTCGTAACATGCATTAGAAACGTTGTGACCGTCTTCCGAAACGTTGTGCCTAAAGTAAGAAACATTGTAGCAGGCGTTACAAATTTGGGAACATGCTTAACCAACATAAAAACAGGTGTTAGAAACATTGTAACACGTGTTGTAAACATTGTAACCGGTGTAACTGAGCAAGTAAGAGAAGTTAAAAACGTTGCAACAGACATTATAAACGTTGAAACAAGCATAAGAACCTTGTAACAGGCATTAAAAACGTTGTAACCATCTTTAGAAACGTTGTGACCGAAGTAAGAAACGTTGTAGCAGGTGTTACTAACGTGGTAACAAGCCTTAAAAACATAGTAACACGAGTTAAAAAAATTTTGTAACGGGCATTAAAAACGTTGTAACAGGCATTTTTAATGTTGTAACAGGTATTACTTGCTTTGTAACAGGCATTTGTAATGTTGTGACAGGCATAACAAACGGATTAACAGGCTTAAAAAACGTTGACACAGACGTTATTAACGTTGTAACAGGCATCAGAAACATTGTTTCAGGTGTTTATAGCAATGTTACATGTGTCACAAGCAGTATTACACGCATTACAAACAGTGTTACATGCGTTACAAACAATGTAACACGTAAAACGTAACAGCCATGCATCACACTGAAACAGGCATTAGAAACGTAATACTTGTCATTAAAAACGTTGCAACCTTAGTTACTCAGCATGTAACAGGAGTTAGAAAGGTCATAACAGGCATTAAAAACGTTGTAACAAGCATTACTTGCTTTAAAACAAACATTAGTAGCGTTATGAGAAGCATAACAAACCTTGTAACAGGCATAAAAATTGTTTCAATAGACGTTAACAACGTTGTAACAGGCATCACAAACATTGTTACACGTGTTACTAACAATGTTACATGTGTCACAGGCAGTATTACACGCATTAAAAAATTTACATGCGTTACAAACAATGTAACAGACATGTAAAACATAACAGGCATGCGTTACTCTGTAACAGGCTTTATAAACGTAATAAATAGCATAAGAAACGTTGTAACCTTAATTACTTAGCATGTAACAGGAGTTAAAAAGGTCATAACAGGCATTAAAAACGTTGTGACCGTCTTTAGAAACGGTGTGAATGAAGTAAGAAACGTTGTAGCAGGCGTTGCAAACATGGTAACAAACTTAATAACATGGTAACACGTGTTAGAAATAGTGTACCACGTGTGGTAAACGTTGTAACTGGCGTTACTAAGCATGAAAGAGGAGTTGGAAACGTTGCAATAGGCATTGTAAACATTTAAACAAGTTAAAAAAACCTTGTAACAGGCATTAGAAACGTTGTAAATGGCTTTCATAATGTTGTAACAGGCATTACTTGCATTGTAACAGGCATTAGTAATGTTGTGACAGGCATTACAAACGTTGTAACACGCATAAAAACTGTTGAAGCAGACATTAGCAACGTTGTAACAGGCATCACAAACATTGTTACAGGTTTTACTAGCAACGTTTCATGTTTCACAAGCAGTATTACAAGCATTAAAAACAGTATTACATGCGTTTCAAATAATGAAACAGACAAGTAAAACGTAACTAGCATGCATTAAACTGTAACAGGTTTTAGAAACGTATTAAATGGCATGAGAAACGTTGTAACCTTAGTTACTTAGCATGTAACAGGAATAAGAAAGTTCGTAACAGGCATTAAAAATGTTGTGACCGTCTTAAAAAAGGTTGCGACCGAAGAAAGAAACCTTGTAGCAGGCGTTACTAACGTGGTAACAAGCTTAAAAAACATAGTAACACGAGTTAAAAACATTGTAACACGTGTTGTAAACATTGTAACCGGTGTTACTAAGCATGTAAGAGGAGTATGAAACGTTGCAACAGGCAATATAAACGTTGAAACAAGCATAAAAAACCTTGTAACGAACTTAAAAAATGTTGTAAAAAGCATTTATAACGTTGTAACAGGCATTACTTGCTTTGCAACAGGCAGTTGTAACATTGTAAGAGGCATTACAAATGTTGTAACAGGAATAAAAACATTGTTACTGGTGTTACTGCTAATGTTGCATGTGTCACAAGCAGTATTACACGCATTAAAAACAGTGTTACATGTGTTACAAACAATGTAACAGACATGTAAAACGTAACAGGCATTCGTTACACTGTAACAGGCTTTAGAAACGTAATAAATGGTGTAAGAAACGTAACCTTAGTTACTTAGCATGTGACCAGAGTTAGAAAGGTCGTAACATGCATTAAAAACGTTGTGACTGTCTTAAGAAGCAGTGTAACCAAAGTTAGAAACGTTGTAATAGGCGTTACAAACGTAGTAACCGGCATTAAAAAATTGTAACAGGCATTAAAAACATTGCAACGCATGTTGTAAACGTTGTATTAGGCATTACTAAGCATGTAAGAGGAGCTGGAAACGTTGCAATAGGCATTGTAAACGTTAAAACAAGCTTAAAAAACCTTGTAACGGGCATTAGAAACGTTGTAACAGGCATTTGTAATGTTATAACAGGCATTACTTGCATTGTAACAGGCATTGGTAATGTTGTGACAGGCATTACAAACGTGGTAACAAACTTAAAAAACATGATAACACTTGTTAGAAACATTGTAACACGTGTTGTAAACGTTGTAACCGGCATTACTCAGCATGAAAGAGGAGTTGGAAACGTTGTAATAGGCATTGTAAACGTTGAAACAAGCTTAAAAACCTTTTAATGGGCATTAAAAACGTTGTAACAGGTGTGGCGGTCACCTGCTGGCACCCATTCGGTGCCCCTGCCTGCGCGCTTTTTCTTTTAGCTGCCGCGCACTAATTATAGCGCTTCTGCTCGCGGTTTCTATTTCGAGCAGGCAATTAGCGAGCCCGCCAATTGACTAGCCCTCAGACCTAGCGCTACTCAACTGGACGGTTGTGTCCACGTTTCGCTCTGCGTTTATAGGCAGTTTCCGAAACGTGCGATTTTAATTATGTTTTTGTTGTCAATAGAAAGTAGCATGTCCTTATGCTGGGTACAGTTCCTAAATCCTACAATGGAAAAGTAAATCGACTTACCTAAATCCGGTGGTGCTCTGGTCCTGGGATAAAGGATGTATCTGGCGATGGTTCTGAAAGGAAAATAAAACAAATTAAGTTTATGTTTGTTAAAGATTAGATGTAAGTTTCCTGTTAAGTGAAATCATAATGATGAAATTAACGTGGATTGTAATTCAGGCAATTAGAAATTCCTGCCACGAGAAGTAGATGCTAGGTGGCGCCTGCTCCCTGCTTTGGGAACGCTAGATCTACCTGCCATTTTGTTTTTTTCTTTGTGATTATGTTTTTGCAATCAGCTGCAATCGGAGTGTGCTTGTGCACTTGTGGAATGTTAAAATGTTCCTTTGTTTATGGATTCGCTGTTGTTTTATCACACAGGCGGCCTTTGAGCTGTTGTCTACAGCGTGAAAACGGTCCTAAGCACATTGGAATCTTTAACGTGAATACGATTGACAATTGTACACGGATTATTCTATGAGTATGAAATTACCTGGGAATAAACAGATGCAGCAAACCGTAAATATGACTTTGTTCTGGTTTATTTAGCGATTTACAGGTCCGGCAAAGCCACGTACAACATTGGTAGCAGAGCGTATTTGCCAGACTCTGTGAATTTTTGCTCGTTTTCCGGCGGTTTTGGGCGCCATTTTAGCCGATTCGAAGCCGTATATCTTTGCCTGGGAACTGGTGGTTGTCAATTACAGAGTGGATTTGTTAGATGAATGCAATACAAGGCGGATTGTCTGAAAAAATGCTAGCCAAAAATCCGGTCCCGAGAAAAGGCTTATTCACCAAGCGATCATTTTTTAAACAGTTTCGGCCCTTACCAAACGGCCTAAAACGTTATCCAGGAGCCTCAAGAATCACAGGAGTTGTTAAACATTAAGGCTTAACACCAGGGAATGTTTTCCGAATTTTTCCTGTTGTGTTAGGGTGGTTTCTTGTCGTCCAAAAGTGCTTAAACAGGTGCCCACTGGCCATTAGGCCTATTGGAATTGCCGACCGGAAGTGTTCATGAATTGTGCCTGGGGTCATCAGAGACGTTTTTAAGTGCCCTACGTCCTGGACTGGGACTAAGGAAGTAACCAACGCCCAAGAAGAGTGCTTTTTGAGTTACTTTTAATAGCTGAACTTTCTGATTTGATCAGTTGATGTTTGTGTTCTTATATAATTGCTTAGGATTACTGTTGATGTGCCTAACACTACTTGGATGTTTTAAATTGACTGTGTTTGCCTAGAAACAGGATGCAAGTGCCACCTAGAAATGTATTAATAATCTTTATATGAATTAAGTATACTGACAGGCCGGTGACCTTTATCTTGAGACCAGTGCAGTATCAGGGTTTCCAAATTAAAGGAGGACACAACGTCCTAGAAGGATAAAAGGTACGTGTCGTTACGATTTCAATTGTGGCTGACGGTAATGGTTCAGGTCTTCAATACGGCATAGGGAAAGTCCAAGCGTAGTAAAATTCTGGGTTTTAGGGTAATTACGCGATCTACTTACTGTTCCTTATTGCACGTCTTCTGCAACTATGGATGAGCACTTCACCCTGACCACAGGGAAGGCTTTTTGTATTGCGGTGCTGACCAAGCTAAACTACCAATCGTGAAGAGAAGAGTTGGACGTAGCCTTAATGTACCTAGGCTTCAAAAAATACGTCATAAAGTCTCGCGTCGAGCTAAAAGACTTCGCGAAAGGCTGCAGGAGAAAGGCTGCAGGAGGGCTTACGCCACTATATTCTTCTCGGTCAGCGAAACGATACGGAAGTGTATCTTCCAAGGTTTCTCTGAAGAGCAATGTAAGGAGGTTCTGGCCCACATCCAGAAGACCTGCAAGCCGACAACCAGAAAAAGGCGATAACAGTTACGATGCCAGTTTCAAAACCTCAGAATGGAGGTAAACAAGGCCATGGAGGCCTACATAGTCAGGGTCGAGAGACTGACCCTCCAAATAAAAGAGGCGGGTGGCACGATTTGCGACAAAGAGAAAGCATTTTAAATGCTTTTGGGGTTGCCTTCATCATTTGACTTAAAGATAAAACTCCTAAACGAATGGCCTGACGCGGATTGCACTCCAGCGAAGATCAAGGCTGCGCTGATAGCTAAGGCTAACAGTATCCGGTTCTCAAAAGTCACCGGACCAACACCACGACTTGGGAATGCCAGCGGAAAGATCGTGACTTTTAAACCCCAACTTTAAGGTTTGCAAACTGGAGCCAGGCTTAAAGGGACTCGAACATGCTGGAAGTGTGGCAAAGTTGGCCGCCTAGCACTAGACTGCTGTTCTGGTGGGACCAAAAAACAGTCACCCCAGGCAGCGAGTTATGGTACGAGTTGGCCTGGACAAGCAAGTACCTCCCAAAAAAGAGGAAGAGGAAGGGGTCGTCGTCGCAGTAAGTCCTAGTCTGGGCCGAAGACTGATACGACCTCTGCAACAAGTGTTCCGGGGAAGTGGAAAGGTTTTTTGGTTTTGAATGCCTCATCACCTGCCGGATGTAACACTTTAGAAAATGACTGGATAGGTTTTGACATCTTAAGCGTGGATGCACATACTACCGTGACTGACGTTTACCAGTGGACCTATGATTTAGGTGCGGCGGTGAGCATAAGCCACGACAAGCGATAGTTCGCAAATTACAAAGATGTCTCTTTAATAATCATGAATTCATATTCTGGTAAATTCCAAATTGTGGGAATGGGGACCATCCTGTTCGAAACGCCCGTGAATGGCAAGCTTCGGGGAATAGCCATTCGTGACGTTGCTTATGCTCCGGCGGGCACGAGGAACCTTATTTGAGCCTTCCAGTTAGCGGCATCGGCTGATTGTACCTGGACGAGTTCCAAGGCAGGGGTTAAAGTTTACAACAACAAACAGGGGCAGGTTTTAGACTGCAAAGGACAGCAGGAACTGTTCTTGGTGCAAGCGTTGCCAAGACCTGACATGGGCAAGGTATTGTTGTCCATCGATTCGGAGTCACCAAATGGTAGGTCGGCGCATTTTTCTAAATTACGATTGTATCATTTTTGGCTTAGCCACATAAGCCAGGACACAATTAGAAAGATGTCTGAGTCTGAGCATTTCCGTGGTTTGCTTAAACTGACTAGGAAATCACATCAATACAAGACGTGCTTACAGAGCAAAATGCGCAGACCGACCCACCCAGACGTAGATAAGATCTACACTAATGCGCCGCTTGAGCTAATTCACGCTGACTGTTGGGGTCCTAGTCCCGATCCTTCAGGTACAAGATGCCGGTACTACCTCGCACTGATCGACGATTACTCGCGTTGATGCACGGCATACCTTCTACAGTCAAAAGACCAGGTCCCGGAGTGCATATCCAGGTACATCGTCCACATAGAAAGACATACTGGTTTAAAAGTAATGGCTATCAAGACTAATAATGAACGGGAATTTTGCTCTTAACGGTTAAAAAAAACATATGCAGAGAAGGGCCTGCAACATCTTAGGACAAATACGTACTCTCTGCATATGAATGGAGTGGCTGAACGGTTTAATCAAACTGCCGTTCAGGCCATTCGAGTCATGTT
>JAQIXS010004915.1:0-13844 GCA_034700785.1 Rossiulus vilnensis
TCACACGGTAAGGTGTTTACATGCATAGTTTTATTCAAGTTAACATACGTTAAACAGTGCATGTAAACGTAGTGACTATGCATGAGCGGTTTACACGGGTATTTTGGATCAATCCCAAGTACTACTTTGGTTCAAACAGCCCCCTTGCCGAGGGCTTAATCAAGGTACCTCAGCTAAAATAAATCACACGGTAAGGTGTTTACATACCTACTTTGATTCAGGACAACATACTTTAAACAGTGCATGTAAACGTAGTGAAAGGTGCTCTAAACAAAGTCCGTTCTTGAAATTCATTTTCGGACACCCTGTTTTTTGCTGGAAGTGTTTCCCTTGCTTTGAGCCCCTGTTTTCGTTGTCACGTCTTGTCAAAACCCTTTTAGCCGCTTTCCTTTGCCGGACATTGCTGCGTCCATTAATATTTGATTTCGACTGGAGCTGCCAGGATTTCTTCGTGAATTTCGTGTCACTCCAGAGCTGAGTGGTGCTTCTGATACGTCCAAAGTAACGCTAATTTGGGCGGAAGTGACGGAAGCAACGCGTACAATTAACGCAAATGTCATGACACTTAAATGTGGCTGCATAATTGAAGAAATAGTCAACATTCTTGACACTAATGGAGCCATTTGAAGCCTTACTTAAGCTCTCAATTTGAAATCAAAATTCGCAGATACGTCTGTAGCCATATTGGACAAGTTTTCTGCTGATGATTAAAAACTCATTAAAAGTCATTAAATTTGCATTTTGGGTAGTTATTTTCACGACTTCGACTCAGTCATTGGACGCATTAAAGTCATGAAAATGTTTTACCAACCATGTTTTACCATCCCATTGTTAAGTTTTATTAGTTCACTTAACAACCAATCAAAGTTTAAAATATCTCTGGCCCTCAGGTTGTATCCCATTGTTGAAAAGTTCTATTATTATACTTAAAAGCCAATTACAAGAGAAGAAAATTTCGTCTTCCGGTTTGAAAAGTACTTTATTGTAGGCCTACATTTTTTTTTAAAATGCATAGGGACAATTATCATTTCGGTCCTAATACAATGACGTGTTTTTTTATATCTTTGGTTTAGCCAGTGAGTGGTTGTTATCGACATATTAACTTCAAAAGTTATTAACTCTTAGCCCCTTCCAATATATGATACTGAAGCTGAGCCCCACTAACCTCAAAATTCCTTTATGGATGTCTCCTAGGGATTAAAGGATTAGGATCTAGGATTACAAACCGAGCTTGCACTGGAGTCAATGGATAATATCCGTACACTTTAATACTGTAATTCGAAATTTCCGAATAATTAACTAGTCATATGTCTTGGAAAATTGTAAAAATTAATCCACTAAAATCGTCATTTTTTCCCAAATAATTAATCATCACTGGGTAAATTGTGAAAATTAATCCACTAAAATCATCAGTCCTGAAAGCCTATTGTGCTTAAATTGGTACTGGCCCCGTGCTGACAAAATGCTTTCAAACTACAAGAAAACAGAAAACAATAAAGGTCAAGGATCAAAACCTAAAGAAAGCACGCAGATAACCAATGTAAACAAAGAGAGAAACCTACGGCGCTCCAGCCTTAAGTCTTCACGTCCTTGTGGACTTAGTTTCTCCCCAACAAAAATAGCTTTTACTGTGCAACTACATCATGTTTTTTTTCTTTTGTTTTTTTTTGCTTTTCTTTTCTCATGTTCATTGACAACAATGCATGACGTGGAGTGTTCCAAATCAACATTTTATCTTCCAATGGTTTCTATTTCGGAGCATTGAGTACCACGGAGTAAAGTGGGTCTTTGATGTCCCTTGAGCTTTTCTGAAAAACTCAACGTCTGTCTCGCTAGATGAGCTGTCTGTCTTTTACCTTTTCTGAAAATGTAGCTGATCTCTGGCACATCACTCATCCCCGAATAACTTTACGAAATCGAATTTAAAAGTTCAGGGAAAATTTGGGAATGTGTCCTGATTGTCTTCATAGACTGATTCTAGTGCTGATGATTGACAGGATGATTGATGGCTCCAGAGAATGTTTCTTGGTGCCATGTCCTGTGGGACACCACCTTGTCAGAAACCCTGATTTCACAGCAGTTTGCATTCGGAGCAGTTGTTGCATCGAATTCATCATAGATGGCGCTGAGATCTGATGCTAATTACATCTGTCTATTGGGCAGCTACTATGGGTCTTATAGTGAGTGTTTCCTTTTGGTGACCCATGACATGTTTTGTTTGGCAATCTGATGAATCTATTGAAAGTCATTGAAGTTCTTGAATTCATGAAATTCTTTGAACTTTTGAAAACATAGATGGCGCTGAGATCTGATGCTAATTACATCTGTCTATTGGGCAGCTACTATGGGTCTTATAGTGAGTGCCCTTTTGGTGACACATGACATGTTTTGTTTGGCAATCTGATGGATCTATTAAAAGTCATTGAAGTTCTTGAATTCATGAAATTCTTTGAACTTTTGAAAACATAGGAAACCTGGAATTGCCAGGAAATTTCATCTGATAAAATGCTGTTTGTGATACTGCTCACAAGAGGGCGAAGTTTTTCTTCATTTTATTTTTTTACAAAGTTTTGATATATTTTTTTTCCCAAAAAAAATCTTTGAAAATTTAGAGAAATTTAGACTTTCGGTGTGAACCCTGTTCACTGATATCAGTAATTGATAATTTTTTTCCATTTTATTCAATAAAGATTTCTGAATAAGTTAAGGGGATTTTTTTTTCCTAAAAACTTGAAAAATTCAGGGAAGTTGATAATGGAACCCAGTTCACTGGACCATTAATTATATCCAGCTTTTGAAAAAGTCATTGATTTCGCCTTAATCAAAACTGATGGCGCCCGTACATGGAGTTTTGCCCAAGTGTGGAGGTCAGGGCTCGGCGGCTATCGATTCCCGGGGTTCTCTGGGGTGCATCGAAATCTCCTTTTGGGATAAAAAATAAAATGATGGAAAGTGCTTTTGGCAGTAGAAGAGGTTGATGCCCTTATGACGTCAGCGGAAGGAGAATGAGGAAAAAATGCGAATTATTATTGATGAATATTCTCCTGGGAACGATCAATTTCTTTTCGCTATATTTAAGGGCGGAATTGCGACAGAAGGCCACTTCCTGTTCTCCGACTGATAATTAAGGATGAACCAAAAGCATGCCCACCATGCAAAAATATCACTGGCAGTTTCTTTTACTTCAAACACTCATTATGTATGCTCGAATTTATCTTTAACAATGTCAGAATTGGTCGTCCACCAGGGTTTTCAAATTTTCACATTTATTTTTTTATAAATAAACGGTGCGTTTTGAAATCATAAACCAAAGCCGAAACCCTAGTGGACGACCACTTCTACATGGCTTAAAATAAATTGAGCAATTATAATGAGTATTTGAAGCAAAAAATGTGTCCTTAAGCCCAGAAGGGGAAAAACTGCTGACGGTATTTTATGAGCGTCCCTCTCGCTTTATCCCTTCATAAACTCAGCTGCTGTTGAAAAATCGGTCTTTAAATTAAACGTCGGTTTTATTTATTTGGAGACGAAACGTGTTCGTCAATAAATCAACGGACTTTTAGAGGGGGTTGGGGGGGACGTTCCCACATCCTATTTCTCTAAAAATAGCCAAAAATCGATTTGGCTCAAAAGCGCCATTTCCGGGAAAACAATATGGCGCAATTGTGTTTTCATCAGTTTCGACGAATATGGGCGTTATTGTGAAGAATGGCTTCATTGTTTTTTTCTTTAAAACAACAGGTATTTCAAACAGGGCTTTGTGGCACTCGCGTCTGACATTTTGCCGCTAGGGGGCGTTTGAAAAGGACTCTTCTAAACGATGTGTTTATCAGTTTTTTGGAAACTGGGAATTTTGTTTTCATCGCTGCTCAAATCTCTAAAACAAAACATTTGGTCTTAAAAATGCTTAAAATACTTATAATATAAATAACGGTCTTGACATATGACATATGTTTGGTTTGGTTTTGTAACAGTTGTAAAAAAAAATGAAATGATTAAAAAAGATTAATATGTAATGTAGGCATTGTAACATCAATTGGTGTTGTGACATGGTATTGATGTAACAATACCATAACATAAAACAATGCAGTTCTATGTCAATTCAACTCAGTACCCTACTAGCAGCAAGTGATATGCCATGTGGTAGTACATGCATTGTAACATACATACAGACCAGGTATCATCTGAAATATTCTGAATTGAACAAAATTCGAAGTGTTAAATGTTCCAGTGTTCACATTGGTGTTGCGACATCATTTCCATAATACAAATGTCAGTTGTTATCAACATCACAGAAACTAAAACACAGAAAACTGCTGTTCTGTGTTGATATGAACACTGAATTATGAATTTTTTTAAGGATTTGTTTTCAGTTTCAAAAAGAAGTAATTCTGTTTTCGTTTTTATTGTTATATGTTTTGGTGTTGTTACATCAAAAGCCTACCATGTTAAACACCCCTTAGTGTTACTGTTTGTTGTGAAAATACCAAAACCTAAACAATGATGAAAACATTGAAATATGAATTTTGGTAAGCAGTTGTACAATTCTAAAAATATGAATTTAGTTTTTGTTTGTTATTCTATATTTTGGTTATGGTATTTTTACATTAACACCACGTTACAATACCAAGTGTTGTTACCAATTCATCTTATAATACCTGTGCATCTCCAGCAATTAACTTAAAACTTGACTAAAACTGCTTTTATTTTCAATGACCTAAATTTCAAACACTAATGACCAGTGACCGCTGTGTCGAACCTAATGACTCATTTTAAACGAAGTTATTCATTTAAGAACAGAACGTATTATTAAAAACTTGGATTTAAACAACTTTTTAAGCATAATTTAGCAACTTATTTTGAATGCATAAATACTCTGGGCATTAAAACTAGTTTTGGTAATTCCTAAAAACAGGAAATTAATAAAAAAAAATAATGTATCCAAAAATATTTTAGCATAATAATAGCACCGTTTGTTATAGAATAAAAACTGTTTTGCAAACCATGGTCTACTTTTGATATTTCCAAATGTAAAAAAAACTAAAGACTTACTGTACGTTAATTAATGACATTTTAAGGACTACAATTACCTGTAGACACCCTGCACTAAGATAGATCTTCAGACAGTGACTTAAAGAGCCTTGTCTTCATTAGTTAAGATTAGTTATGTAATTATTTCCTGAAACCTGTTTAATGCCTAACTTTGCCTGATCAATCAACGTCCACACAGAACCACTTAGTCCACGCTAAGTATATCATTCTTAAAGGGTTGCATAACAGTTACAGGCACATCAGCCTAAATAGTCGAAATTCCTTGGCACAAAAAATACAACGATGAAGTGGCTTTATTTAGCACAAAACAAAAATCGAAAATGGTGGCAAAATTGTGTGTGTGGTTTGCCAATCCACTTACTTTCAAAGCCAATTACACGTTTCCTGGTGACAATGACATTTCGCTAGACAAACTTATGTCGAATTGAATGAAAGTCTCCAAATGGGTAACCATATGTAAACATGACAATTATAGAGAATTTAGAGAGTATTTAGAGGCCTATAGGATTCGGAAGGGCAAAATCAATGAACTTTAACCAAATGATTGAACACATTAAGCACACATTTGTTATCAATTTAAAAAAAAATATGTCAAACAGTTACTGCCAAAATGCGTCTCGAAAAAACGAGTATTTACCCATATTTCGTTTATGTTAATAAAATGTGTTGTATGTTTGCTGATATTTGTTAATGGTTACTTGAGATTGTTAATATTCGTGTAAATTTGCCTGACTTTTTGCAAATAAATTGTGTAGCAAAAACATGACGGTGGATGTTTATTTATGTACACTATCAGTTGTTTTCAGGTATTGCAATTTTATCAGTAAAATATAAGCCTAACCAGTGTACAAAATGTTCGTATTTGTTTTGCTAAATTTCATAAATATTTTCATAAATTAACGTACACATACATTAGTCAGGTTTCCCTAAATGTCAGTTATTTTTCTTCATAAATTAACCTAGAATACAGTAGAATTTCATTTTTTTGTATACATTAAAATAGTACAGCCTATATCAGTAAACAAAATTTTCATATTTTATCCATAATTTCATAATATTTTTAACATAAATTAACCTAGCATAATTAGCTAGCTTTCATAATCAAATAAATTAAAATAGTACAGCATATATCAGTAAACGAAGTTTTCATATTTGTTTTCCTAAATTTCATATTTCCTTCTTAAATTAGCTAAGAATACATTAATCAAGTTCGTTACATTTTTTTTCATAAAATTTTCCCTAAATGTCATAGATTTTTACTTCATACATTAACCTAGTACACCTTAAGATTTTTTTTAAAAATCATAAATGCAAACCCTCCCTTCTCCCATCTGAACGTCAAACATAATGTCATACTTATTATTCAGCTTGAAAATCTGAATTCACAATAACAACAGAAAAAAAGCAAAAATCCTATAAATTTCATGAGCACATGGATGCCTAATTTTAATGGTCGTGACGCAAGTTATCCGATTAATCATGGTTATTTTGGCAACATTTATTTTTTTGAGCACAAAAGAATACCAAACTCAGTCTTTCTTTGGCTGAAACAAAAGCAAGAAAGGCTAAATCTTAAGAAATTCTTTCCCAGGGGGGAAATCAATGTCTCAACGCCTTGCTTGGGCCTGAAATTAACGGAAACAATGGCGAATTTTTATACATGTACCAAAATCGCAATTAACAGGAATTAACAAATACCTATGGATATTAGATTCGATTTATCAAAACATTTTGCAGAGCGACTAATGCTCTCAAACAACGACTCCCCGAAGACCCTCATAATACGAATCAAAAAATTAATATTTAATGCTGTGAAAATCAATACGCCATCAGAGATACGATTACGATTAGTGCCACAAAAATGCAATGCATTAGCAAATTGAATCATTGATTAAGGCAAATATCAAAAAACCCTGACGCGTGGCGCCATCTAGCGGCCAAAAAGCGCAACTGCGGCAGGGTTTTGACTCAAGCAGGGGCCATCCATACTTTAGTCACATGACATGCATCAACGGGTTGTTTTTTTACACATTTTATGCAAAATACTAGAATATTTCAGGGGCCATCCATTATTTAGTCACATTAGTTACACATTTTATACAAAAATACTACAATATTTAATTTATTTTTTTAAAAAGTAAAAAAAAACGAAAGCTCCGTATTTTTATGTTGAAATGTATTTGAACGGAATTAATATTTGAAAATTATTTATTAAATCAATTATACTTTTGTTTGTTCTTGAGATATTAAATCAGTTTCGTACGTTAAAAATTATTTTGAAATAGCATTTGACAATGATTTTAGTGGCCGAGCGATTTTTTTATTATTTTTTGATTTGTTTAAATTATTCCACAACAAACTCAATATTTTTATGTTAAAATTATTTTTTTAAATATTTAAAAATTGTTTTATTAAACAAACGACATTTTCTTATTTTGATATGTTAAGTAATTTTTGAATGTTAGAATTATTTTGAAACAGCATTTTTATTTGACAATGATTTTAAATGACTAACCGATATTTTTTATTTATTTGTTAAACGATATGGATGGAAACAATAAGGTTGAGGTTTTGAAAATACAACCAGAAGATTTATACATGAATTTACCAACAGGTGAATTGTTTTAGAAATATTAAAAACGAATGGAATATTCAGTGCAATTTTTTTAGAAAAACTAGAACATCAATTAATCGGTATTAATAACTAAACGAAGACAGGTGGTAATACAAAAAACTAAAACGTTAATAACCACGATACCAAATTTTCAGAAGATACCAATAATTCCAGAATTAAAATGCTAATCAGCGTGTTATTTACAAAAATAAATTGATGTTTATGGGGAATTTTATCAGATCATGACCAATGGTTTTCACATATCTTCACATAAAACAAATGGTTTATAACTATCAAATAATGTTGGAAACGATAAGGCTGAAGTTTTGAAAATACAACCAGAAGATTTGTACATGAATTTACCAACAGGTAAAATCGTTTTAGAAATATTAAAAACGAATGGAAAATTCAGTGCAATTTAAAAACGAAACGAAGACAGGTGGTAACACAAAAAACTGAAACGTTAATAACCATGATTTGAAATTTTTAGAATAAACCAATAATTCAAAAATTAAAAATGCTAATCAACGTGTTATTTACAAAAAACAAACTTTAATCCTGGGTTGGGAAAACAATAATCTACAAGATGTAGACAAGGTATGGAAACTCTTGGCACTCAACAACAAATGCCGAATAACCAGACAAGTACGAAAGTTCTATTCTAACTCAACATCTGTATTTAAAAAGTACATGTATTTTTTTTCTCTAGTCAAGCTGTCAGGGTTTATTTTAAACTTATCATTCATCATCATAACAGATTTTTCATTAGACAGCTTCATATTCTGCATACATTACGCAAATGGGGTTGTCACTTTCATTTTAAATCTTCACACAGCTGTAATAACGACACATTTGGCAACAGATGGCGTTGAAAATACAGGCATTACTTTTCTGTTATTGCATCCAACACGTCAGCAATTTGAATAAAATTATAGAAAAATAACAAACTTGCAATTGCACGAAATCAATATTTAAAAACAATAACTCGTTGGGAATAAGACCATTAAAAACAGTGCACATACTAATCTATTGAATTTTGAATAAATACAATACGAATCAGTTGAACAATAGGTTTTTATTTATATGTTGCCCAATCATCGTTTTTTTTTAAAAAAATAAATAAAAATGGAAGTAAGTTCGTCCAATGAATTAATGACGTATTTTTGGTAGGTTGACAAGTAATCGAAGAATTTCATTTTTTTTTTCCAGAAATGTTTTAGCAAATTTTCTTTAACATTTCAAACAGTTACATCGTCGACATCTGAATTTGATCCTATTAATTTCTCATACCGTGACTTATTAAAAAATGCTTACGGAATAAAACGGAAACAAAATGTACCCCATTATTATTTATATTTTTGCTTATTATTTCAAAAAGTTGAAAAACAATGCACTAGATCTCCTTTGAGCAGTATCATAACAAAATCATTCGATATTAGGGCGATTTAAGGCTGGTAAGTTTATATGATGGAAATTTCTCTGCTTTTTGCAGGAACATTTTAAATTATTCTGATTTGTGCAATAACATTTAAAATTTCCTTGACTTTTGTCATGAACAATTATAGTTTCGCTGACTTTTGCATAAACATTTAAAATTTCCCTGACTTTTGCATAAACATTTACAGTTCCCCTGACTTTTGCATGAACATTTAAAATTCCCCTGACTTTTGCATGAACATTTAAAATTCCCCTGACTTTTGCATGAACATTTAAAATTTCCCTGACTTTTGGCATGAACATTTAAAATTACCCTGACTGTTGCATAACATTTAAAATTACCCTGACTTTTGGCATGAACATTTAAAATTACCCTGACTTTTGGCATAAACATTTAAAATTACCCTGACTTTTGGCATGAACATTTAAAATTACCCTGACTGTTGCATGCGCATTTAAAATTGCCATGACTTTTGCATGCGCATTTAAAATTTCCCTGACTTGCATGAACATTTAAAATTTCCCTGACTTTTGCATAAACATTTCAAATTTCCCTGACTTTTTGGCATGAACATTTACAATTTCCCTGACTTTTGCATGGATATTTAAAATTTCCCTGTATTTTGCAAGAACATTTAAAATTGCCATAACTTTTGGCATGAACATTCCCCTAGTTTGCAGGGTTTTACAGGGTAGAATGGGAACCCTGTTGAATATCAGCCACTGACCACACTAGACTAATGCCCCTAATTTCATAAAAATCATCTTCAAAGTGACCCAAAAAGCCATCATCTCACACCATTATAGAGGATCTCGAACAACAGGTTGGATGACCATTTTCAGGGTAAAAAAAGTTTTAAAAACAAACAAAAAAAATTCAAACATCTCTACACTTTGCAGGACGGCACTCGCAAGACTTAATTTTAAATTAAATTGAGAGGGTAAAAGTTAAAACTTTTGAACAAACCTCGGTTGCAGCAAGTGTTTGTTTCTGTCCATGTCTTCTTCGTTGTGATCAGGAAGCTCTTTCGGATGTTGGGTCGTTGAGAGGAAGGCCCCGTCGGTGATGTCAATTTGAGGTGGTTTCACTATTGTTGGGGTGATCGAGGCCGCCATATTTAACGATTGTAGCAAAAATAGAAAAATCTGAAATAACACAAACAAGAAAAGTCGTGAGAATTTTGCGCCCAGCTTTTGTGCAATTTTAAAATCGGAATAACTGGTTTTGTGAACAATTTTAAGCACTTTCAAAGAAATGCACCTAAAAATGCACCCGAAAATGCAATGCCATAAATTCACACCAAATTGTACAGAAAAATGTATCGTGCTTTTGAACAAATTATGCAAATTTTAACAGGGTGGTAAACAATTTCCAAGATTGGAAATTTAGGATTTTTTCAGGTTAAATCGTAGGACTTTTTAATGAATGTTTTTATTTCCAAAAAGTTATACTTTTGGAATGCATTATTTCATTCCCAATTCATGTTTGTTTTTAATACAATAATACAAGAATAACATTAGTTTCGATCATTCTTTTTAACAGGGCAACTTCTACATTTAATATATTCAATTAAGGCAGTGTTGTATTGTGTTTGGCAATAAGTTGTTGGCAAAAGAGTTTGAAATAATTTGGAACATGTATAACGGTTTTAATGTTGAATTGTTAAGTTTTAGGATTTTTTAAGAATATTTGGGATTTTTTTATGACATTTTTAGTACTTTTTAGAACTTTCAGTGTAGGCCTGATTAAAAATTAATCAACGCACGAAAATGTAAGGATGAATCTTGAAAAAAAAACTGGAAATTTGATCGATTTATGGGCTGTGATAACCACTTTAAAATTTGCGATAAAACATTACTAATGAGAGGCTACTAATTACTCTTTTGTGATTTAACATTACAATTGCTCTGTTCAAAACTTTATACTGTCAATAAATGGCAAAAAAAATTAACATGGTTCTTTCTATTCGATAATTCACGTCTGTGTTTATGTAAGAACATAAATTTATAGTTTTTGAATCGTTCATGCTAATATTTGCTAAATTATTTCCTTCATTTTCCATGACCAACGCCTTCCATCGAAGTGTCACTTAAAATTGTGTACATATTTATAACAGATTTCCCTGATTTTCAAGAAAAAGGCATTTTCAAGAAAAAACGGTATTTTTTTGACAATTTTTTTCTCTTTTTGAGACCTCTCCCTACACCTTTTAAAAGCTTATCTAAGTAATGATTTAGTTAAAATTTCTGTGTCCGTACTAATCCTCTGTATAAAAAAAACCCAAAATAAAAAATAATCTCAAAATTTCAAAACAACACAAACAATTTTCATTAAATAGCGCGTGACGCGGCACACAAATTAAGCTTTTTACGGATTTTTGGGGAATTTTTCGTGATTAAATTTCACTCAAAACACACCTAAGACCATCCCAAATTCCCTTTAAGAAATAAAAGTTTCATGATACGCAGCTTAGTAATCGGAAATTCGGCATAGTTGAATCACGATCACATGTAAATTGCAAATAAAATATGAAACAAACCAAATCATTCACTTCCGGAATTGTCGATATGACATTTTTGGGATTACCAGTCTAAGCCGATTTGGAGGCAATTCCCTTAAAAGATGAGTACAAAGCACGCGATGAATAAAGCAAATTCAAATATTTGCGAATTAATAATTCACCAAGAGAATTTCGATGAATTAAAAACGTATCATTAAAAAAAATTCAAAATCCAAAATAATCCAAAACAATGGTAATGAAACGGTCTTCGTTTCAACCATTTATGTCAAAATGCAAAACATTTTCATGCACTTTGCATTTGGAATATTTCTGTAATCATACCCACTATCGATTTTACCATTGATGTGAAAATATAAATACACAAATTAATTTTGATTAAGGGCCGGTTGCATCGCTGTATGTTAAATGAAAGGTTAGGACAGCCTACCCCGATGGAAAGATCAGTATAATCAGCACTGTAGATATCAGTATACAGCTAGACTGATCATATACTGATATTAGTAAAAAAATGTAGGGATATCTCCAACCATACTGATATTAGTAGTCCCAAAAACAACTACAGTACTGATTTCACTAAGCATACTGATATCAATAGTGCAAAAATCAGAGTAAATGCATGTGTGTATATATATATATATATATATATACACACACTGAGTACGCTTAGCGATATCACACTGACACGATATATAGTGGTCTTTTTGGACTACTAGTATAAGTATCGTTAGTGATATCATTTTTTACTTAAAATAGAGTATATTTGGACTGATATCTACTGTACTGAGTATACTGATTGTTGGACTACTGATATCAGTATGCTCAGTGAAATATATACTGTATATATAGTGAGATCAGTCATGAATCTCAAACTGGTTTGTTGTGTATCGTGTGAGTACATACTGAGTATGCTTAGTGATATCAGTACATGTTTTACTAATATCAAGTTATATATATATATATATATATAATGTGTGTGTGTATATGTATGTACACTCAGTATAGAAACATACACTGTAGTGATATCAGTAGATGAGTTCATTAGGGTAACTGCTAACCTGTTAACGTGCAATACGTTTCATTAGTTAACAAATGTATGTCATAAATTAAGACAGCAATCAGCCCATGCTAAGAGGTCTTGCTCAAACAGAGTCTTGAGCACATCCTGTTTTAATCCTTACCAAATCTGAAGACACTTAAATTAGGCTGAGGTTAGTGCACGCATGATTAGGCAACTACTTGAAAGCTAACAAACATCTTTTATAGAAAAAGTAATGCTTTCAGATGTTTTCAGAATGAGGAAAAAGCCATGTTTCACAATTCCAAGGTCAAGTGCTACTCGAAATTCAAACTCGTAGAACCCCTTACACACTTGACTCGTTCCGCTGAAAATATTCGGATAACGTTTTACGACAGTGATGCCAGAGTGAAGTCATTTAATTGTTTTTAGTAAAGTCGAGAAACTGCACTACACGATCTTCATTACAAAATTTCAGTCGAAATAATGTCAACTGTTGACATTAAAACCTCAAGATTGAAATAAAAACGAAATCCATTTAACGTCATTCGACAATGTAGCTCATAGTTAATAAACACCGATCGTTAATTCAAGATTAAAATCATTATCAGTGACATCTTTTTGGGACATTTGTCATTAAAAGCCTGACCCAAACCGATGCCCACCATGCAATAAAATTAACACATTTTTGCTTCAAATAATTGTTATAACTTACGTTTATTTTTTTTCCGGTGAGGAATTGGTTGCCCACTAGGGTTCTGATGTTTTTTTATGATTTCAAAAATATACCATTAACTTATTAAAACAAATCAAATAAACTCGAAAACAGGAGTTATCTTTTTGTGTTTTTATTTTTTTTATAAATAATCTGGATACTTTATTAATAATAAAAAATAGCTGACTAATCTACACGAGAAAGCATTAGTTTTTGAAGCAAATTATAAGTGAATTATTATTAAAGCTACAAAATACTACAAGCCTAGTTAATTATTACCAAAACTTCAAAATACTACAAACCTAGTTAATTATTACCAAAACTACAAACCTAGTTAGGTATTACCAAAACAAGGCCTACAAAATACTACAAACCTAGTTAATTATTTCCAAAACTACAAACCTAGTTAATTATTTCCAAAACTACAAACCTAGTTAATCATTTCCAAAACTACAAACCTAGTTAATCATTTCCAAAACTACAAACCTA
>JAQIXS010004916.1:0-13844 GCA_034700785.1 Rossiulus vilnensis
CAAATTGGATTAAAAATGGACACTCTGAAACATTTTAACAAATTAACAGCGATCACTGGTTAACAATTATAGAACAGGAAACGAAAATAAAATGCCATTGCTTGTTGCTGACAATTAAGTTTCAGTAGAAAATCAATACACGTCTATCATGTTTATTTGGCTAATCAATTTTCTCTTAATTTTCCAGAAAACAAGTCATTGTGAAACGGCGTCATAATATTAACCCCCAGCTAGTCGTAAATTTGACCTACGATCCCCACGCCACCTATATGATGCCAATGCACAGCGAAATGACTCCACTGCAGCCTCCAATTGAATTGAATACATGTAAATGGGTAGACAAACCTGATGAATCTCACAGATACACAGATTCACATATTTACGAAGAAATTTGAAGCTAAACCATCTAATTTAACTACATTAAAGTTAATATATTTAATTAATTATGATGCTTTGTATTTGACGCTGCTAACATGTAGTTTGACATGTATGCATTAATTGTGCGTCTAAAGTTTCAATTTAGGAACAGTGACATACTGTACGGTGTGAATTGTTGTAAAAAATGAAAATATATAATAAATGCATGTTCTGGAGGGAGATGGCAACCACCACAACATGCATCAACAACAAAGTGTTGGCAATGCATTAACTTAAATCACAGTATCATTTTCTTGTTTAAATGCCAAGCGCAGCTTCAGATTTAAGAGGGCCGATATTTTGAAAATTAAAAAAATTAGTAAGTCTATGGAACCTATTTAAACTTAAGTCAACACAGTTACATAAATTGTCTGATTTTGAAATTTCACAATAAGCTAAATTCTGTAGATGTACATGTATAAAGTTTATAATAATACTGTATGCCCCTATTTCATGTAATTCGATATTTTTCACCACACAAATCTTGAGATAATTTTTACAGTTTTAATGGCTGCAATTGAGCTGCGTCTAGACTGAAATAATACACATTAACAGAACTGTAATAATGTATTTTTATTTTATACGTTAGTTTGCTTGTTTTTTCTTCGTGCTAAGGGCTCATGTACAGTCACGTATTACCTCTAAAACTCCTCATGCAAAGCATTTAATAAATTTTAATCGTCCGTTAAAACTTAAATGATCAAGTTGTAAAAGATAAAAGTAATTAAGTGAAATGTTAATTGGGATTTTAATAGTATTTATTCAGCAAATTTCAAGTGGATTTGAATTAACCAGTACAAAAACGCCACAAACCTTAAATTTGGACAAATTTATATCAAATACGAGAAAGTTAATGATCCGGCATGTTTAAGTTTATTTAACTTAGCCAGAAAATGCATCGAAATTTATTGCGAGGATACAAAGGTCGAAACGGCAATTGGTAAGTTGTGAGCTATCAAAAAGGAGCTATAGGATGGATTAAAACTAAAACGTGCATGCAGAATTAAAATTTTAATCAGTTGCTTTAGTAAAATGTTAATTACAGTGCCCATTGCCCATTCGTTAAATATTTCAAAGAATATTCGTTTAAACTTTATGCAGTGGAATCTTTTTTTGCATGTAAAATAGAAAGATAGCATAATATGTATATTTAACTTAATGTGTTACATGTACATGTATATCAAATAATAATAATATACACAGTATATTAATATTTTTCCTTTTATGCTGTATAAGTATATTGAACACTAAATCTTATAAAACGAATCCCAAATATAAGACTATAAGCTCATATCATAACTGCCAATTGCACTAAATTATGTGAAGGTTTAAAACTATAAAGTAGAACATGATATTAATTAATCAAATAATCATAAATAGTTTATGTAATCTATATACGGTATACAATTTATTAAAACCTATGTGCACCTTTATTAAAACAAAAATTCAACGTTTACCATAAATAAATAAGGGAACGTATCTTGCAATTTCGAGAACTAAAAATTGAGCGGAAATGCTTTTTCCTTGCAAAATTAAAAAAAACTATTCTTCCTGTTTACGTAGTCAATCAGAACGCGTCACATCCTTCCATTAAATAAGTACAACAAATGCTGACAATGCGTTAAAATAGCTTTGATTAAGCACAGATCAATTTAGTGCTTAAATATCAAACATTGCTTTTGAACTTAGTAAAACATGATTGCCCTTTTATACATAAGCGGTAAGTACTTACAAGTTCATTATTTCACCACATGCATGAAATTTAGTGTTTTTTAAATCTTTTAAAATTAAGTGCATAAAATGTTCAGGTAACATACTGTATTTACGGCATCAAGCTTTGCCTTGCGCTGTGCATTTTCTCTATTTAGGATACAAGTTTCAAAATAAGCTTACAAAATTGCGTATTAAGACGTAATTGTTTAAAAGCCAAATGTTGCTTTGGGTGTTATCAGTGTTATTTCAGCAAATGTCTACCGGATGTACATCCAATACGAGCGAAAACGTTATCACCCCTGAACCATGCGTAGATGAAATCGAATATGAGCTTGTTGTTGATCCGGAGTTTTTGAGTGTGTTTCAACAGGCTGAAAAATGCATGGAAAACGTATGTGAAGAAACCCAAATTAAAAGTGTTACTGGTAAGTAAAAATTACGATACGCCTTAAACACCAGGATGACTATTAATGACTTATTCATAGTATAACTATTATTCCTAGTTTGGCATATTACTGATGTATTCAGCAATTATTTCAACTAAAATATTAAGCAAATCAAAAGCAGAATCAAGTATAACCTATCACATGCATGTACCTGTATATCATAAAAATTGTTACATATTCTATTCAATGATTGTGTTTATTATGCTTTTAAATATTTGTGACAGTTTTCAATGTAATTTAATGCTGAAGAATGTTAAGTTAAAAATGGACATCAATCCTCATGCGCAAATTTAGTGTAGCGAAAATTATCAATAAGTTATCTTTTTGAATACATTTTAACCAGATTTGACATTCGCTGGCAGATAAGGCATACGCGTATACATACTATATCACAACTATCTTCATTATAAATGTCACTTACGTTTATATTTGCATTCTATTTTTGGACAGAAATTTGCCAGCCAAAATCAAATGTAACACCATCACAATCAACACCGAAGTTACTGGACGTAATATTAATCGCTGGTGTAACAAGTGTTGGAATTCTTGCAATAGCTGCGATCGTGATTGTTGGTATCAGGTAATAGCATAAGCAAAAGTTTAATTTTTGTTAAATATATGGAAAAATACCTTATCCAGCCGAAATGAACAGAAATACCAATGCTTTGGCAGTGAGCAGTCTATAAGCTAAGTTTAAAACTAAGATAAACCTGGAAAATATAATCCAGAAACTAGAAAATGTATTGAATATTGCTTATGGTAAATGTATACACTGTACATACTGTGTTTACGTTATAGTATCCTTAATTTGGATACTGCTTCTCATATTACCGCAAGAAAAAAAACGAATTCTAGTACCTCTTAGGTAAACAATTTTTACAATAAAAATATTTTAAAGCCACTAATGTTACTATATTTTTTATCAAAACGTATAACTATCAAACAATTACAATTTTCACATCAAAACTAGCTGTAACATTATCGTATTAGCTGAACTGTGTTTAATTTCAATTGCTTTCTAGATACATATTCATTGCAATGCAATGTAATTAAAAATGGAAATTATTCTGGTTCACTCACAAATGTGACAGATGCACCGCATTCAATTTGGCCAAGAAAGTGTTTTGCCAGTTCAAGGGTGACCACATAAAAGGGCAAAAATTCATCACTTTATAATCCTTTTTACGTTTATCATTTTGTTAAAACTATAGAAAACGTAGATCACGAGTTCGAAAACCTCCAAATGTCGAAAACATGTTGACAGAGATGAAACAACAAAGTGTGAGACAAGGCTGTTTAAGGCCTCTTCCAACGCCAGAAGAACCTCGCTACTCTTATATGGAAGTTTTGGAAGTTCCAAAAATGAACAGGACACTGATCAATGTCTCGCAAACTAATATCACCGCCGACTATCTGGAACCAGTGCAAATACCAAACAAAAATACGTGCATTCCTCCTGGTGCAGTCAGAAGACGATTGGCAAGCAGCAACCCCGATGATCACGACTATCAAGAGATTCAAACTTATGAAGTAATAAAATAACAGCTACAAAGTCCACAGGATGTGCCCTTTTTACTAACACAAATTATTTTAATTTTTAACAGAACTTGTAGTTGTTTTAGACTTATTCATTTACAGGGTATTTAATAATTGACACAAGCTATTAGCTTCGAGTTATTGAATTAAGCTATGCGCCAGTAACATGACCAGAAAGCAAACAAATAAATAGCAGAATGATCATTCTTGAGATAAATAAAGGGTTATCCAGATCATGGTTTGTGATTTCACAACGGTTAGTGAAACCAGTTAATACACAAAATAAAAATTAAGATTGACAAGGACAACTTTATATTGATTTCATAAATTTCATAAGTTATTCCCTTATAACATCTTGCAAGTAAAATAACTGTTATTGTATTTTGAAATTAACCCTTAAATAACCCATTAAATGAGCTATAATAGTGCGTATTGTTTAATTGATCAAGTATATAGGCCTAATAAAATGAAATAAGCATAGAGCATTTTAAAATTGCTTGAAGATAAAAAGCCACACACAGAGCACAATGATAATGAGAGCACAGAGATTATTGTATTATCTATTTCTTATTTATCGAATTGTGTTACTGTATTACAAATAAACAAAATTAATTTTGGAGTTTCAATTTAATAATAGCGACTACAGTGTAAAATACATGTAAATGTATATTACAGATGTAAGTGTTGTTTAATACACTGAAGGCACATTACACAAGAGCATTTCAGGATTCAACTAACAGCGCTTCTATTTTGGGATTTTCTAACAAACAGTGACGTGTCACGCACAGCAAGGAAAATCGATATATGGATTTTAATCAAACTCAGGGCTAGACTTACAACAGTCTACAATAAACTTTTAAAGGGAAATGACTAAGCTAGTACAATTTGTATTTGCATACTCCATCCAAGACCTTTGCAATATTTTTGCGAAAAAAGAAGTCTCTATAACGCACATTTTAAACGTTTGCCTTCCTAGAAGTTTTTGAATTCTTTTCATTGGTTGTAACAACAAAGTTAATATACATGTCAAATGTGACCGTCTCATTTCACGTCTTCATAATAAAAGTAGGGCATCGCACTCCTGAAGCATAAGAAATGCATTTCGATTAAGAATTAATACTTGGAATTCTGAGAATGAGGCACGAAAAAACCCTTGTGGGCTTCCTATACATAGGAATGCGCGTAAAGGGAATTTTAATTAATTATCCGTTCTTATATCTGACGAAATCAACTCATCAAGCTTCAATTATAATGGCCTTATCGCGTCATCAACTAAATGCGCCCAATTTTCCTATCGATTTGGACATATAATCCAAAAACCAAAAAATCACAAAGGCTATAGATGAGCTGATCAAAGGCTCCCTCTTAAATTCTGCAGCAATCTAATATAGAAATATTCAGGCCAGAGTGATATCGACATTAATAACAGTTAATGATCTGCTAATCGAAAATGAAATATCTGAAATGAATGTAGTTTTGGTCGGGAATAATGCATCTTAATTAAATGCTCATACATGTATTTTGAAGAAAATTCCATATATTCTATTATTTACTTTTGTTTTCCTATAAAAACAGATATAAAATTATATTTAAAAAATGTTTAATTTAAAATATAATTTTCCTTGATTTCTAATAAACTGATTTCATATTCACAGTTTTAAAATCACAGTATTTTGCACCAGCTAATCATAATACAGTGTATATTTTCTTATTTGAATATTCGTCTGAATTTAACAATGATAGGATCATCGTTAATCCTATCCACAAGGATGATCAAACGATGTGTAAATCGGGTAAATTTAATTATTCTGTAACTGTAATATTTCGTTTATCATTAGATTTATACCCTGGAATTTATAGTCCTAATAATGACCTAATATAGTCCAGAATAATTAAATTTAACCGATTTACAAGACGGCTTACACATCGTTTGATTATTCTTATATGCAGACGAAAATTATAATAAGAATAAGATAATTTGGTGCAAAATTCTGTACATTGACATTTTATTTAGCTGCAAGTTGAGCTTCTACACTATAGAAACGCGTGATCCTTAGCTTGAGATACATGTTTAACGTCTAAAAGCATGTGGCAAATTTCCCTTTTCATTTAATTATTGTTGAATTGAATCTTATTGATTAAAATCACTTTTAATGACCTTTATTAAGTTGAGTAACGTACCCAAGTTCTAAATAGTCAGTTGGTTGTTAAAGTTTAGTACAGGAAGTACATGTATCTTAAAACACACCCTGTATAAAAAAAATTGCTTTCAAGGAAGCAGCAAATTTCATGAATTTACAATCAGTTCGTCTTCCACGATAGTCATTAAGGAATTCAAATTTGTTTTATGCAGCCTAATTGCGACGTCCTAGATTCGATGTAGGTTACCCTAGGTATATACACATTTTACATTTTCCCATAGTCAGCACAGAAAAAAAAAACTTCTATATTCGAATCTAAATTTGGTTCGGTGTTGTGATCATGCCGTTTCTGATCAGATTGCAAACCTAAATTGCGTGCTGTTCCTTGTTCAAAATGCATTGAAATTTTAATCACGGTTTCAATCAGCGCCATGTCAAGGACCAGATCTCGATAAAGCAACGAGAAGTGGCGTGAAGTTAGCACGTTATCTCATCAATAATTCTGCGCAGGAAAACAGTAAAATCACAAGACTCTTTTCATTAAGTTTCATTCATGATTTGACTGCAAATTATTTATAAGGCTCGAGTCTGCTGCTTGGGATCAAATTTCTTCTAATGAGAAAATCACGAGAAATAGAAAACAAATGCCCCCTAAATTATGGATGCAACCAATTCAGCGGTAAATCTTCGAGTAATTTTAAAAAGAGCCAATTTCATTGAATATTCAATCACGTTGAATTAAGCATGCGGAATCTAAAGGTTGGGAAATTAAACTAGCATTTAAAATTCAAATTTATTTACGAGATAGCTTTTTCGCAACAAACAAACAACTCTACCGTTTAGTTCAAGGTAATATTCGCATCAATATTACGACACATGTCAAATAAATATTTATATCAACAATGCTTTGACTATAACGTCGTTAAAACAATGTACCAAAACCTGGTTTTCAAACGAAATAATAGCTGAAAATTTATTGCGACGGAAATGCTTAAAAAGAAAAATATTTAAGTGAAATATAAATATGCTACATTTTGTTACAAATTATTAATGGCTTAGATCTTATATATTTAAGACAGAAATGCCTCAACACAAAAAACTCACGCAATTGACTTGTTTTTTTAACGTTTATACCACGTGATTAACTCACTTATTGCCGAAGGGAAAATATTAAATTCATGTATGCATAACTGTTATTAATTTTTATACGGTTTTAACACTGCATTAACACTGCAAGTTTTAACACTCCAGGATTATCACCAAATAATTTCTCAACTTCACTGACTTGTCCAGGTTCTGGAAAAATTCCTGACATGAACAAACAATGTTTATGGAATAAAAAGTAAAACTTCTGATATTTTGATTGGTGCTATGGTAAATCTGGGAATTCATTACTATTGCTTAAGTGTGACTAAATACGCCCTCTGTTGAGCGGTTACATAAACAATTAATCTCTTACGTTTGTGGCAATTTAAGGCGTTTCCTTAACTTTTCCAATTTGTTCCAACTTCCTGGACAATTCCAGGTTATTCAGGTCACTGAAAACCCAATAAAAAGATAAGTATTCCCAACATATCTTCTGCGTGAAAGATTTAAAGCCATTTAAAAAATCTGAAGTTGCATTCGAGCATTTGCTTCCGAAATTTAGCTAACAGTGTCACATTTCATACCAATGAGAGGAAGTACTCGTATTTTAAAAACTCACGAAAGACAACCTATTTTTGAAAGGATTATCGACATGCATGAAAATCAATATGTCGGAAGGCAAACTTTTTTTAACCGAACTAAACAAAACGCCCTTTGTCTCTTGCACGCTTGCATGTTTACCGATAAGATTGAGACAAAAAAGCCCTTGCGTTTGGCAGAAACCAACAAAAAAAGTAATGAAGACCGATTGGTAATCCGAGAAAAAAGCCCTCATTCATCCCATAATTCCTCATTGTAAATCAATCTGTCCTGTGTCTTTGAACGAGTCCTCTGGTTTTACATTTAATGGCCATGGCCATGCTGGATCAACCCAGTAGATTAGAATTGACCAATAGAAAATGGATCGTTCAAATGCGGCATTAGAAAAAAGATGGACCTTTTCCTGTAACGAAAAAAGCTGCGTGCCATTGTTAGAAATAACAAGATAACACAGGTCTATAAGCATTAAGCTCTTGCAGTGTACATAAAAACAAAATTGGCTGGACAAGAATTGTCTCTAAGGCTATATTAAAAATCAATAAAATCAAAAAATACTATATCAAAAGATAAGTTAATCAAAACGGTATTAAGGTCTTTAAATCCTACATACTGTATATATACCCTGCTTCTTCTTGTCATTTTAAGTTAAAAATACGCCATCGCTCACATCGATAATCCTATTTGGAAATAATAGTTTTATAAATGTATTAACAAAAACAAGAAATAGAAACTTTCAAATGATTTTTATATTACGTTTTTTTCTGATCGGCAATTATTTCAAGCAAATAATAGTTAAACTAATATGGCAAAAAACAGTGTATTTAAATTATGACAAATATCGCTATAAATATATTCCTAAAATATCATAATTTTTAAATAACCTAAATTACTTTTTTAAAATGATATATGCTGTATGTGATATAAGCTTTCTTACATTGTTAGCATCTCAAATAGAATTTTTTGGTTTATAATTTGATGCACATGTATACGAATAACACATCGAATCCTGATGCCTTCGTTTTCCTCGATAGACAGCTCGTAAAACTTTGGAAGCGTAGGCACAAAGTAAATATTATACAAAGGTTTAATCAACCTAAATTGACTTTTTTTTGTAATGATAAATAACGTGCCTGCAGAATGGCTGCAGCATTCAAACAGCGAAAAACTGCTTCAAAGGGATGCTAACACTAGCTTTGGATTGCCAATATTGCATTACTAGATGGAATAAAATACTTATAGGCTTTTTTTCATAACAAATTAATCAAATTATAAAGCATCTTAGTCGACGTCATTGAATCATAACTGGCTAGTTTACGCAAAATCGACCAATGAGGAGACAGTATTAATCAGTATATTTACACATGTTTACTCACATATATCGTGTTCGCTTGGGATAGAGTAATTTAAACTAATGAGGATAAGAAAAAAATTCATGTGTGGCATCTTTTGTCGCTAATGAACGAAAAGGTATGCACGTCAAGCCGATAATGGTATACAGTGATAATGTGGAACAAAACACCAAAACCAGTACTAATGATTTGTTATTGATTTAGGATTAGGTGTTTTTGTAGCAAGCATGTAAGCAGGTGTCAACTCCTCTGAAAAGTACCGGGGAATTTAAATGGACCAATAGAATGCCACAGCCTGATTGCAATTAATCATGGCAATCCTTTCAACTTATTTGCCATTCGCTAGGCATCAGTATGGCTTTCTTTATGCTGGAATACGTAATAGTTAGTTTCTATAAGAAGAAACCCATGGCCAATCCTTGAACCTCCACTATGTAATAAAACGACGCATAGGAGTTAAGGCATTATGTGTGAGAATCCGTCACTGGAGCCTTATTAAAGGCTTATAAACAGCTCAGCATTTGTCTAGTCAAAAACTGCCCAAGAGAAGCTCTTATTGGTCGCCCCTAAGCTCCACACTGTAGCCATATTGAACGTAGAGAAAAGTGGATTTTATATTTTAGCATAGTTGGCATTCAAAGGCTGGTGTTGGCTTTGTTAATTAAATGATCAGCTAATATAACAAATGCCTATTTTACGTGACAGCGATGCAAACATGCCCAGACAGATCATTTCTCAGCGTTTTCATCATCGCAAGACGACGTCATTGGCTCGACCCCCTCACATTTATCAGTGTTGGGGACAAAGCCAAACCGTCTGAAATATGCCGGTGGAGGAGAAAAGCATTAGCATATGCCTCATGTATTGCGGCTGTTATCACTCAAGGGACGAAATGTATTATGCTTCTGCATTGCAGGCCTTAACTTCTTGCGTAGAAAAAAAAACCCAGAAGACTTTATTTGCAGATAAAAATCCGATATTGATTGCCCATACATAGCAGGAACAATATGCGAAGATAATAACGAATGCGTATAATCACGATCAGAAAGCAGTAGGCGATGCATACATCACTGATCAGGACATTTTTATATGAAAAACCCCAATATTAGATAGGTTTTTTCCCCAAATAGCTTACTTTGCAAGGGAAATTGAACTTAGTGAGATTTGAGACAGAATTTTGCTGAGCCATCATTACGCGTTCAAAGATCAGGATTACGCACATGGAGTGCCCAAAATCAACAAATGTTTAGACTGGCTGAGTTAGGGTTTACTTATCACGCAAGAATGTGTTCATTTTTCTTTAGGCCACTTCCATGTAGGGTGCAAATACATGTACAACCTAACTTAGAAGTGACTTTCAAGACCGTTTGCAACCTACATGTATTTCTAGAAACAGTAAATCATGTGTTACAAGCACGTGAACCTATCAACCATTATTTTAAATATTTCCTACTCTAAAATCACAATCAGTTATATCAATAAAGAAAAACGCTAACATTATCATTACTAATTATTTTTTGAATTTTTAATTTCATCTAAGAACAACCATTTCAAAACTACAAAAAAACGCATCTGTTATTGTTTTGAAATTGTCTAATAGCTTAACGTTGCAAAGGTTTAATTCTAAATGTTGCTTACTATAATGAAGGAATGACGTTTTTCTATCCATACTTTGAGAAAATTACGCGAAACAACTTGCCCTACAAAACAAATCATTTGAAAAACATTCAAGTAATTTATATTAGAATTTTTAAATTCTAATATAAATCACTTTTTAAATCCGTGCAAAAATATTTTTTTTTGCTAATATTTAACCACAAAACTTAAGGTCATGCCAAGGTAAATTCTTTACATATTGAGTAAATAAAAAAGACCGCCTTTTCGTATTATTCCTCAATATTTCATTAATGAAGAGATTTTCACAATTTTCACACATACACAATGGGAAAAATTCGTCAGTGCCTTGCAGTAAGCAGCGCGCAATTTGCGCTTTATTTATCGCCTTTCCGCAAACTTTTGCAATGACCAAATTTGACGTCATGTTGGCGAACCGTATATAAACAAGTCACGTTTTATTGCAAATAGCAATTGGCCAATCACGTCATTGTTTTCTGAGGAATGATCATTTCGACTATCGTTTCCCACAGGCCATGAACACTTTTGTCAAAACACAATTGGCCAGGATTTCAACTAAATTCCAGGAATTTGGGCCAACGAATATAAAAGATTTGGTATAAAATGGTTTTAGGTAGGCCCTTAACTCGCTCGTAAAGCGCTTTTGGTCCTTTTCATTTGTGCCATTTGTGCACCTTGGAGCTCTTATAAGTAATTGAATTTCAAAGAAATCGGCTAAGTATACGCAATGCAGAGTTTATCTACTTAATTGCATTTTGTCACCAATCATCGTATCAGGCATTAAAAGAAGGACTGCCTTTTTCCATACTTACAAAAAAAAACCCGAGCTAAAGATCTATAATACCTCTCTTAGGAGCTACGCTTTTGATATAAAAAAATCAGGGCGCTTATTTAGCAAGGAAAAAATGACTAATAATAAAGACTATTAAAAAGACTGATATTAAGCTCATATCAACTAAGCTGATAAAAACGATAATAGCAACACAGCAACGATTATTATCGCTATGAATAAACAGGAAATTAAAAATACACACAAGCTTTCAAGTGCTCATAATAACTATCCCGAATTAAGATCAAGTACATTATTTGAAACATTGAAATGCTTTTAAGTCACATGATTTGAAGAGAATCGATACTATCCAGATTAATGTGTATAAAATATTCTCAATTATTTGAGATTTTAGGTTTATGCCATTGGCATACTTACAGAAATAAACATTCATGTTTTTATTTAAATTGGCAACCCGGTTGAAGTCAATTTGCATATAATAGTTAATGATTACAGTACAGTATTAATCGGTATAACATTCAGCGAATGCCAGCGATATCAGTGCAGATATATTGTAGTAGAAACTTTCCTGAGACCAATGCGTGCTATACTGGTCAAAAGGGATATTACTGTAAGTTTTCATATTCGTTTTTGACCGATATATGAATGCAATTAAGTTTGACTCTTAAAATATAAAATTTCTACAGAACTTTTAAGTTGATACAACTGACATCGCAATATTATTAGTGACTCCACGTGTTATAACTCATACGTTAGTGACAAGCACATGCATCACTACAAAATATTTTGGAGAAAAACATTACTACTATACTTTACTGACACAAATATAAATCACTACATTCCATTACTTGTAATATAAATTATTGCGAATTACTAAAACTTTTATTTGCAATCAATTATCCCACGAATAATTCATAAGAAAAACTAACATTAACTATGATATGTTTGCATTTAAAAATTTTCATTAATTAGAATTATGCAGTGTTTATATGAATTTCAAAATTTACGGTCATACCACCAATTATAGTGAAATCATTAACCATACAGATATCTTAAATTGTATTCTGATCAAGAATTTGTTTCGATTACCAGAAAACATTAGTTGAAGTTACACGATTGTTACTTTTTCAAAAGGTAAAAACCAGATGTTTGAATTTGCCGAAACCCTATTCTCCACTAGACCTTTCGAAAACCGCCTATTGTGTTCAAAAATGCACACAAATTACCTCTACTTACATGCTTGTTTGCCAGATTGTAATTCATGCTGCAGCCTGCAGGGGAGCTAAAACAATGGGTTGTTTTTCATGAAATATGGAATATTCTAGAGCTTCTCACTGACATGGCCGCAAAAGTTTCAATACACGAGTGAGTATGCCAGTGCAGTGCTCCTGGTATAAAAGAGGTACATGCAGCTTTCAAAGGATATAATTCCTGTAACAATGCTTCGGATCTTTTTTATTTTTTATTCTTTCAGTTACATTTCGCAGCCTATTTCCATGTATTGCTCTAGGGGCCTCGCCTCTCTCTTTCATTTTGTTTTAATCACGGAACATTCTCAATCTCTTTGACGACGTCGCATTTTGTCGAAAATGTAATAACATCAGCTCATCCAGCTTGGGGCTGTAAAAATGCTCGCTGCGCACTTTTCCTGTGGCTTCCTGCAATTTTCAACAACAGCAATCTCGCTTGATACTACTTAATCCACGCATTTCCCAACCATTGCCATTGTCATTGCTCTCTCTCCAGCTATCTCGATACGTGCACTGCCTCCTGTATTCCTACCATCTTCAATTTGTTCAACGCTGAATATTATGTGTTTTGTTCTAGCTGATCAATTTTCTCTTTAACCTTAACTAAACACGGGCTTGACAACGTACAGGGTGAGGGTTAGAGTCTCTCCCAAGTGCATCAACATCACAGTCGAAGCACGCAGCACCGTAAATATGTAGATGTCAGCAACGTTTATCATCGGTCATCCATAATCATTTTGTCAACTTTATTTGTTCAGCATTAAACTGGTTGTAAATCGTACAATACATCATCATTATTAATACCATATACTCTACATGTAAGTTGTGATGAAAAAATGTTCTTTTATAGGCTTTAAATTTAATTAAACTCAGCACCTGTT
>JAQIXS010004917.1:0-13842 GCA_034700785.1 Rossiulus vilnensis
TCAGTAACTGCTTTTTGTTTACATTTAGCATACTAATTCCAAACAAAAAAATATATAAATAAATAATAAAGTTATAATAGATATAAACAGTAAATGTATTTACAGAATTTGTTTCAACAGTCACGCATCCTTGATCTCCAAGACCTTTCATGAGCGGTCCCTCTTTGAATTCGCTGATGTAAATAAGTTGATTCAGTCTCTCCTAAAAAATGAAAATGTCTTTAAAAGGCGGAATCAAATTCAGTGTTCAAAAAAAGTTGATATTTACCATCAAATATTGCCGTGTAAGCAAGAGCTTGATGTCTTCTTGAGCAAATATTCCAGCAAGTAACTTAAACTTGTTCATTTCATCTCTAGATACAATTACGGAGCAGCACAACAAAAGCAAGGGAATTATGAGCCTAGCATACCATGTCAGAGTAGGGATCATTGAAACATTTGGAGAAAGAATTGTTTCCCACCAACAAATTATAATCTCAACGTTTCAAACAAAATTCAAGCATGGTAAACCCACATTTAGCGATTTTACTGCATCAACGATGTGGGCATAGTTCGCAAAGTAAAGCTTGAGATCGGCAGGTGACTTGGACGAGTTACCTGCCAAATTGAGCGAAGCATTCTTAAAATAACACATGATTGCATTTGACAAAAATCGAACAAAACTCATTTGACAAATCTGAAGAAATCGCATCATTAGTGGAAACAAAAAATTAATGTTTATAGCAGCAGTACGTAAGAAATAATAATACCAATCAAAAATACCTGTGAATGAATTACAGATGCAGTTTATAATGATTACAGCAAAAATTAAAAATGCTACATTGCTGTTGAAATACTTTGCAAATATGAGACGTAAATGTTTGCTTGTATCATCCGAAAATTAAACGGAATTCAATGCTTGATACACACTAATGAAAAGGCGAATTCTGACAAAAAAATATAGGTAGTTAAGAAATGAAAAGAAACAGAAACGCATAGAGATGCCATACTTTATCACCAATATCATTCCGCTTATCAGAATGAGCGAGCAAATAATAATCCAAAAACTTGCTAAACAGTGACTGAAGTTGCACTTTTTAACGATTTTTTGAGGAAACGCGGCGCAGTAAAATGACTTTCCAGCATGATAGAAGGATTCTTGATATTACCATATCAACGTTACCATGACACTGTCATATGTACACAAACGCCTTATTTTATAATAATAGATTCCGTTTTATAAATTGAGTGATCTACTTCTCATTCAAACCGTACAGCTTTGATACCACTAAACAAAGCAAACAACTACCATCAAGGTAAACGATGCTAAAATGGTCAATGTAGCAGTGTTTGAATGAACTCAACATTTTCAAACTGTCACTAGGGAGATTTCAAACTGCAGTACATGAACACTTAGGCACATTTACATGGTAATTAATATTGCGTTATAATGTGACCTTGCTTTAGTAAATTTTGTCATGTAGCAGTCATTTCCAGGTCAAAACAGTTACTAATTTCATGTTATATGAAACTTTTCAACACAATAAGAGGCAGTAACAGTTTTAATTTACAGCTTATAATATATCACCAACGGAAATCTTAGTTTTTCACCACAATTTTGAAAATTGCAAATTAGTAGTAAAAGCGTTTAATCAGATTAAAGTTAAAACAGCTTGCAAAAGAAGCCCAACATGTTTAAAATCATGTTTGAGATATTTCGTTATTCTATCAATTTGCTAAACTGCATACATGTACATGGTCTTGCATTCGTTTTTAATCTACCATGAAAAATCTATAACCAACACGCACTAAACTTACCTTATACTAGGCAAAGGTCGAAGCGTTAATTTCAATCAAATGGGTAAATATGCATATATCAGCATATAACCTATAATTACATGCGTTCTTCAAAGAACCATAAACGCTAGTCAATAATTAGAAAGTATGATTTTTAGCATGGACCATTTCCAAAATTTACGGAGTGATTTGTTTAAAAATTTGTTATTACACGGTGTCTACAGGAATAGGCTACGTAAAATCAAAGACTTTTCAAGAACTTAAAATTATTTTCATGACTTTAACCAATTTAATTTTAATATATTTTTAAAGCAATTAACATAAAAGGATTTTTTTATTTATAATTGGTTTGAAACATTTGGTAGCATAATGACAATTTCATTTTCTAAGAGGATTCATAATTCAGGCACTAATTCGTTTTATAATAGAAATTCAAATACTCTAGAAGTTAACTCAATTACTTTTAAAGGACCTTAACGAACTGCAGACGTTTGTATAAAAGTGCATACTAAATTTTATTTCCACATTTCAAGATCCCACTTATAATCTTGATCAGCTGCCCTGAAAAATGTGCATTTCCAATTGTCCTCCTCAATGTTTACGTTTATACAGTATATCTGAGCAGTCAGTTAAGCTTGCATGAATTCTATTTCAGATATGAAAAGAATTTTCAATGTAATATTTGAGACAGTTTCAATGGCCAATACGGCAATTTTATCCACATTATCCATTTACATTGGCACACGTCACTAAACGCATGTGCTGAACATACACTTTCAGTTCCTTTTCATAATCAATTTTTATATAATGGTAAATGCATTTGCTTTTAGCATACCCACAGAAACGTTATTCACAGGTATACAAGAGCATATGTCCAATATGACGATATATGAGTAAAAATAGGTTTTGAAACTTTGATGGAGCTTTGTGCATGAAACGTTCTTGGATTCTACTGGCTGCAATAACAGTACTTTAAAATGCTTTAAAAAAATTGAATTCCATGGTAAAAACGTCAAGCCAATGAAAAATGGCATAATAAAAAAGAAAGCTATCATTCTTAAAGATACGTTGTTAAACTTACATAATTCAAGAAAACTATTTGGGAAAGGGGGCGGAAGGACGGGAATAAATCAGGTCCAAAAAATTAAAAAAAATAAACTTGGCACATAATGGATCATATCAAATTGAAGACACATCGACATTGTTATCTTTTCTTTTAAGTTTATCCTTCTATTGCACTGCACCTCATAAATTCTATGTTAGATACGATTCGACAACTAAACGAAATAAATTGTCATTTACAGCCCAAACAATTACTGTGATACATTTTAAAGGAAAACTGTCGAAGCGAACGTAAAAAACGTTCGAGGTTGGATAAATTCCATAAACGTTTTGGGTAGAATAGCTAAATAACGTTTCATAGCTTTTCAACGCAGCATTCTACGAGAGAATGTTTTGTGATCATGGAATACTATACACGTGTTATTTGTGGTTATCACATGAGCCTCGAATGATTATTTTGATATTAGTAATCTTTCCAACCGAGGACGATGTCATTAAATTTGCTTAATGTACAACTACTAAATAAAATTACCATGTTGTAACCGACTTGTAATTTGCTCCTAATACTACTGGACGATATAATGCCTCATCACTTTGCTAAGCTGTTACGATGATGGTTTGAGACAGACCACTTTGAACCTGGAGTAGATGGCTTCTGAGGAATGCTGCTCCGAGCCTGAACTCTCCGCCTGAAAAGCACAATACTAATGTATCACCATCTTCAACACAGTGGTCTTTAGAGGATTTACGATTTGAATATTAACAATACTTTAAGCGATAATTGGGATAATGCGGATACATTTTCTTTACCATAAACTCGTATTGAATTAAGTTAAATAAGTTGTGCAAGGAGAATCTTCAGAAATCTAAACCATGATACCTCTTCATTGACAAACACATTAGGCAAAAAAACCAACACAAAAAGGCCAACTTAGTAAAACGCTATACCTATTAATAGTAATGTCTACTAAAGCCGTATCATAAATTACTAACTCTCTGGTTATGAAAAAAACATCCAAAGAAGATGAATATCTCTTATTTGGCTCTAAACACCAAGACTAGACGGACACAAGACTAGGGACTTTTCTCCTAAATTACATTTTCATCAAATAAGAAGACAGCAGTAAGGAAATTTAGCAAACAATATCACTTCAAATAACTACATTTTCTTCCTCTAATAAGACTTAAATACCTGTACACATTGCATGAATAACTCGCTAATAACACAAATTCAATATTATTGGGCCCAAAAATTTAAAGTGAATAGTTAAAGATTACACGTAGAACGTAAAGAAGATGGTTGGAGCCAGTGAAAGACTCCAGGCAAATGAATTAAGACATCATTGAAACCCCAAAAACCAGACCTGAAACCAGGCGAACCCGAACTCAAAACCCTTTGAGCTATTTCTGCTCCACCAACACCACATGGAATCTCATTGTTCTCATTGTACTACATTTCCACAGTACTGGACTTTGCAAATACATGTTTGATTGATTAAAAGAAATGTTTCACTACCTCCTTTCTTCGTTTTTGTTAAGTAATTTTTCTTCAGTCTCGCACAGCTGAGCACGAAGGCCTTCTGCTCTATCCATATTCCCATCCCGCTCGCATTCCTCGATTTTTTTACTCAAGTCTCGAGACAACTCCCGTAGCTGCTGAATGGAGGAATAGACATCCTCATCTTCTTCCTAAATGAAAAGAAGTACAATTTTCAGTCACTTATGTTCACAGCTCAAAGCGTCAAATTCAGTTCAACTCGATGGGAAACGGGTTTAGGGTACGGTCATCACTAAAATAATGCATTTTCATCATGTCCAGCCAAAAACCGAGCAAAAACATATGCAAAATAGTGAATGAAACCTTAATGATTTTTTCATGAATTTTGCCAAACGAATCTAAAAGAAGGTAATCATGCAACACAATAAATTCTGAGAACAAAATGTCATATCCGTGCAGCATATGCAGTGACACACATTACAGTAAAAACCTGTTTGTGCAATTTAGCTAGTGATTGCATGCAATTAACCAATGCATTATTTTGATTAAATTAATAGCTCAAAAGACAATTCACGTTTTAAGAATTGAAGTCCAGCCCCTCAGATCCACATTTGAGATAATACGCAATTAACTAAGAATGCCAGTTGCCATGCAAGCTTAGCTAGAGAATGAAAAACATGCAATAGAACAAAAAAGGTGTTGTTCGCGTTAATGAGTGAAAACTTGTAAATCGTGCAATTCTAAATAAACAGGTACCTACCCTTGCATTTCGCACATTCAAATGCACTAGCAGAGTGGCAAGTTCAATAGCTTCGCTGTAGCCATTATTTAAAGGCACACTGCGATATCCTAAACGATTGGAAAGATGGATGCCTTCAGTATGATCACAAAATAAATGCTTCATCAAAATTGTTTACTTGACTAACCTGTTCGAATGCCCTTAAAAATAAGGGAAGCTTGACCGAGGAAGTTGGGATCTCCAAACATATCTTCATCTTGAACCACAAACCGCAGCATGGCAAATTCCGGATTCATGATGTCGAATTCACAAGATTCATTCCAAATAGGATTGAAACCATTGTCAACTAACAAATTCAAGCACATTCACTGATAGGATTCACACTATTAGAACAACTGCTACCTATTAAACTGTTTAGATTTTCTTCACCTACCTTTAGTTTCCGTTTTGTACTTGTTGTTGCAATCGTATTCAGAGCCCACAATTTCAACTTCAACGAACGGGCTAACGATTCCTCGACCTGACTTTGTTAAATGCCTCGCTCCAAGTATCTGGTAAAAAAACCACATTCAATAATACCGTTTTCAGAATCAATCATAAGTGGATGTTGGAGATATGTCGAAAATTGCGCACTTCCCCACCTTAATTGATAGGGTAACTGGTTCTATATCGCCAAACGTGTTGGGGTCATAGGGGTCGAAATCCTCAGAAAACATAAACGAAGGCCGCAAAATGTAACCGCAGTTTCCGTTGAGCATAAATTTGCCTTGATTCAGCTGCATAGGCTTATCTAGATTTCGAGCAATAATTATTCAATGCAGACTGTTTTAAGAATTTCAAGAACTCGGATCTTGAACGAAAAGACACACCTGGAGTTTGATAATTAAGTGCTACCATTTGGCAACCGCAATTCCAAACGCGTATTGGGTCAAAATTAGACGAATCGATACGCTGGCCTTTGGGATACACTCTGCTGAACTGATAGTCGTGATATCTGAGGAAAGCTTTGCAGAACTGCCGACTAATCCACTTTTCTACTTTGGTTTCAGGAAAAGACGACATTTCGTGGAAACTGCATTCACTTCTCTGTATCCCTACATTTTGCAAATAAACAGCCAATTAGAATTCGTGATAGGATCTCGTAACTTGAAAGCGTGGTTAGCACCGCATGTTTGCCTACTTTCTATGCAGAAGGGCACGGATCTACAGTAAATTATTAAATTGGAAAGTTCTTTGGCAATCCTTAGGGTTCTTTCAATTTCTTTTCCCTGTTTAATCTAAATGTAAAACAAATGTGTTAACCATTAGTACAGGAGCTTATTCATTGGAGCCAAGCCACAGCGTTAAGCTTCCAAATATTACCAAATCGTTAGCTTGTTGAGCCATCTCTCTGATTTTATTAACCCAATCCATCATCTCCTCACGAGTTTGAGCACTAATTTCCACGGGAAGTGACGTGTCTTGGGAATGACTCATGGAAATTATACGGAATACATGTTCTTGTCCGCACCCCGGTCGTCCACCTTGCAGCACATCTGAACAACCCAGTTAACGTGATTATGCCATTTTTCATTTACATAACAATGCAGTGGCCGAAATATCAACTGACTTACCAACGCTGCATCCAAGAATATCAATGGTGCCCTTCTGCATGCTACCCAAAGGCATGGGTTCCCCGGACTAAAAAAGATTAGTACATTTCACTATTTCAAAGTTCTCTGTTCTCCAGAACCCATGCAGTGTCTTGAGTATTCCCATATTTACTGTTCAAAAACACTTCTATGCAATAATGAAAAAAGTCAGCTTACACTATCTTCTGAATTTACGTCCTCTTCAATTTCTTCAACATAATTGGATGGGAACCAGTGCTGTTTCTTGCCTCCATAATCGCCGCGCCACCACCCGCCATCTTGCTTGTTTACGTTCGTGATGATTGCATGCTTGCAAAATGACAATTCATCGTCGCGTTGCTGCCGGTAATCATACAGCGCTTTCACTGTGATCTGCTTTAAAATAAACAGCAAAGCAAACGAGTGAACCAAACGTAAGATATGTCTTACTCTATATATAATAAGATACGCATATTATCCAAAAAAATTCCAATGAAAATTCAGAAAGTTCATAACAAAATGCAATCTTTGCTGCATTTTTAATAAGAATGGTGGGGGAAAGACAGCCTATAATGTGAAGTTAAAACTGGAGGTTATCATTTCATCCACAAATGTGTCCTTCTCAGGAAGTCCAAAGTTATAACGTAACATGAGTATTTATCACAAATAAAATGCCTTACCTTTGATGCAAATGTATCTGGATCCATGTAAAGTCCAGGTGTACCATAAATTGCTGAATCCTCAGGATCCTAAGATGTTATCAAAGAGGAATCAAATTAAGAATGGCTGTGCTTTTGATTTTTAAACCATAACACGGTCAAGCTAATGCTAACACTGAGTACATACAGTTCCAAGCCTTCTTACAACATCTTCATTCACAGGATATTTTAACTTCATCTTTCGATAAAGCGGTGTTTTTTCATAATAACTGATTAGTTCCACGAGGCTTTCAAATGGAGCAGTCCCGATGATAAACAAGCGGCCCTCTTGCTTGATGCGACAATGCTTGATTTTCTTCTCCGCTCTGCACAACATTGATTCCCATAGGTTAGTTAAAAAAGCACGGTTTATACAAAATTATGCTAGACTTAATGTCTTCAACAAAATTCCTAGGTTTCACCTAAATGAAATTGCAAACGACCCATCTTCAGTCTCGCTGCGTCTCACAAGATATGCGCCATCATAAGGGATACGCTTTAACATCTCCTCAGCCTCGTTACGGCCAATGTTGGCATGATACCATCTGATAAATACAAGTTAAACTTTTTTAATCTGAATGTCAAATTTCAAGACTTCTGTCTTACATTAAGAAAAATGAGCATTTACTCTTTGCCCTCATGTTTGTTAGGCTGTTGAACCGGATTTTTTAATTTCATTAAAAACTCCTGACTTCTTAATGGACAAATACGATAATGACTTATTAGGCTGTATAGGCTGTCGAAAGACACTGTATCGATGAGGTAATACTTCGTTTGACCACGTTCTTGCTTTGAACGAATACGACAATGGTTCACCTTCCCCTGTCGCCTAAAAATGTGAATGGTAGTGAGAAATTCAACTCAATGCAAATGAAAGTAACCCAAACAAAATTATAGCGAGACATAGTCCGACAAGACAAAACCTACCAGAAAGACAAGGAAAAGTCTCCGACAAACGTTTCACTCTCTCTGACTAGAAAAGTTCCATCTCCAAGGCTCGAGTACTCTTTCAGGAGTTCAGCAGCCTTGGCTCTCCCTCCAGGAAGTTTTCCATGAAACCATTCTTCGCTGTAATGCAGTTCATCGTTTGAAACCCCACCCTAAGTAGCAAACAATTCAAAGTTTTCCATCTATGAAAGAACTTCAGTGAATATTAGCTACACATAATTTAAGAAAACGCTCTTAAATATCTAAAGACTTGAGTGAAGAGTGCCCACCATGTAAAAATGTCTACTTACACATTTTTGCATCGATTAAAAAAATTAATCTAAAAAACATTGAATAAACATTGTAACAAATCTAGCATGAAACCTAAGAAAACCTTTTTTCACAATAACAGCTCCGAAAATTTTTAATGTTTACGACACGTTTATAATTCTCCAATAATTCAAAGTCAGAAGTAAACATTGGGAAAACAGATGGAACGAATTTCAACGAATTCATGATGGCACCGAGGTCATGATGAAAATGATTCGCAGCGAGTGTAGTCATGTACCTCTAAGCATTCGGGAATCTCTTCCACTTCATCTTCTTCATCTTGATTTAAAACTGCCTCACTCTGTTCTTCAGTGTAATAAATTTTGTTTTGGGTGAGAACAAAAAAGTGCGGCTTGAATTCCTGAAAAACGAACCAAGAATATACAACATAGTGCTTTATCTTTAGCTGGAAATTGCAAATAGTTAAATTACAAGAAATGTAAAACAACAGCAGCTTACCTTGTCGAACTGGTCTTCAAGAAACAGTATTCCGTTCTTTACTGAATTACTCAGATCCCCATCTTGTGCTGGTTAAAAATTAGAACTTATTTAATGTGATCCATGTATTTTTGTTAAACATTACGTCCAGCTCATATTGTTTCATAAATAACAACCACATCGACATGTTGCTCTACTGGGCTTATAAAATTAGTAACTAGAAGTTGACTTACAATCCTCGTTTCGGAAGAGAACAAAACGTTCATCCTTTCCATCAGGAAGTTTTTTGTGCTTTATTATAATTTTTCGTTTAAGTTGATTAGGCGAGGGTAACATCGTTTCATCCCTGTCTATTGGCTGAGTGAGAAGCATATCCTCAAAAACATCTTGAAACGCTTGTGCCATTTTCCTTTGTTGTGGAAGCGTGCAATGGTCCTCTATAGAAAGAATTACTGGAAACCTGCAAGGTAAACAATTTGCATACACAATAAGTGTGATGACATTCTCACTAAAATAAGGTCCTTTTCTAAAAGTAAGCCTACAACTTGAGAGTCAGTAATTAACTCACTCAGAGTTGACAAATGCATGTTCCTTGATAGTTTTAATGACATCTAAAAACTTTATTTTTGATGTAAGGGTATGTCCGTGATAGACATAAGGCAGTGCATCCTGGCCATCCCAACAGTCAAGCTCAATACATCTACAACCCATTTGTAGGCATCTGGCATACGCTTCAACTGAAGATTCACTCTGAAATTGGTCCCCTGTTAAATAGCTTAAAAATAAAAAATAAGATCACATTAATGACTAACATCAAAGTATCTATCTCCATAAAGATTTTTAGTCTAGTGAAAGAAAGTAGTTTCATCTGTGAATTTCCGGTGCAAATTAAAAGCCAACAAATTATAAATAAAAAGGACTTCATTATGAAAAAAAATTTTATCCAGAACACACTAATGTTTACTACAACTATGCCACATATTTTTTGCATAAAAAACTTTTTGTGTCAATTTTCATAATTTCAGAAATTCAAATATGAAGAACATCAAAACCATGTGGGCTTTCTTAAATTTTCAGTGAAATGGCTTCGAGTGAAATTGTCTGGATATATTATGAGGCATAGGTGAAGATAAGATGTTGACTTTGTAGAGACAATCAAGGAATGCTTTTGTGGAATTGAGAAGATATCTTGATTTTTTATTTTCATACTGGCAAACTGTCAGTGGAAAAAAATTGATCTCATGTAAATGCAAATAAAAAGTTATAAATAAGGTATACGTGTTATGTGATGATGCTATCCAATAATGTGACAGTGGTTTACTCATGTCCTGATTAATTTGATCATTTCTTTTATCCCATACTTGATTTTCTTTTGAAAATAAGAAATCCATGAACTACAATGGAAACGCTTCATTAGGAACTAAAGACAAAGGTAAGAAATTCTGCTGCAAAACAACATTGTCTTCATATGATGCAGGAAATCTTACCTCCTTAATGGTGAAGTAAGGTTCTTGAATATCTCGACTAGGATCTTGCAAATAGTCTCGCATGAACTTGCTGACCGCTCGCTCATCATTCGCTAACGGATCCTAAGTTTCATTATCGTGTTAATAAGTAACAATAAAAACAGTTATTAAGCGATCGATCGGCATACTTTACCTCCTGCTCAGTTGCTAAAAAATGCTGGAATTCTTGAAGCGTTATCATTTTACCATCCCCAGACAAAGAGTCAAAATATTCTTTATAAAGCTGAAAAGTTTCATTTTATGATGATTAGGAATTAAAACTGCACATAAAGGTATGGCAAGTAGCAAGCCATTACTTACAGATTCGTCATAAATTAAAGTATGATACAGCATAGCAAAAGCTTCAAATCCGATTTCTCCTTTTTGCTTCGTATCCCCTTCCTATTGATAGTTTAACGAAATTTTTCTTCAAATTTATAGCAAAGTCGAGTTTAAATAAGGAAAGTTTTCGTTTTTGTTAGCATGTATTAATATTATGCATCAACATGCATTTTGAAGATGTGCTAATTCCAAATAAGTTACATAGTAATCTCATTAACATCATTCAAAAAGTACCATATATATAAGCTTACCTGGAATATTTCTTTCAGTCTACTAGTGGGTATTTTGCAATTGACCCTTGGAAGAAAGGCTTTTAAATCTTTTATGGTTACCCTAATGAAATTGTAAAATAATCCCTCAGTATCTTAATTTTAATCAAGTGCCCTGACCAGAAAACGTCACTACGCACGTGCTTCTAGAATTCTCCATTCCATAAAACTCTTTGCGGAGCCATCGTTCCACTTGAAGCGGATAAGGAGCACAAATTGAGTCCTTGACTAAGTAATTAATGCCTTTAATCCACATCTCACATTCTTTAGGTGCAGCAGCTATTGTAATATGAGACATCATTACATAAAGGCTAGAGTGCAACTTAAAACACAATAGAATGATAATATATACATGTATATATTACACAGTTGCCCTAAATAATTGCATGGTGGCATTTAAAAACAAACCTCCCCTTATTTTTTAATAAATGGGGACTGATATTCATCTTGTACATAGAAAATATGGCCGAAAAAAAATCAATGTTAATACATAAAGAAGGTACTTGCGAAAACAATTGTTTTTGTAACAGAACGTGGATGCATTGGGACAAGAAACAATTTAATGTTGAATGTAATATTTAAAATACTGATATTCACACTGGTCTCTCATTTTGTAATCCTTTTTTATCAACTTGTGTTTCACATACATGCAGGAAAGTTGCTCTGAACTGTCGAGTTTTTTTTTAAGTGAGTGGCATTTTAGGTAATAAAGACATTCAAGGCCAGAAAGCCCGCAAATGTGAATAAGAACCAAGAGCAGTTAGGCAAACGGGGAAGTAAGAAAATGCAATGCATGAACAGGAAAATTACTTCGAAAACAACCTGGACATAATGATGGAAGTTCTGTCAATTAGGGACATGCATCAAAAGCAATTTTGGATTTACCAGGGATGTTTGCAGCTCTTATTTTCACTACTCAAAGTTCTCTGCTAGTTTACAGCCATACCTGCAAGAATTTATCGGATTCGGAGGTCATTAATAATGGTGAGCTCTGACTACCTGAACATGAAAGTGTCTTCAATCGAAATTCGGTGCCATAAAAAACAGTGAAACATGTGTTGCTGTCAACTTTTTTGGTGTCGTCCGGCCATCTTTCAAAGTCCTTTGATGACTTTCCGGGACGAACTTCCTTCACTTCTCTGAGATCCACTGCCGAATAAAAAAAACCTTGATGATGTGCTCGTCCATCATTTGCCATGCTGCAAATGGCCAGTGTCATGTCGCCTGAAGTAGGATACATTTGCTGGGTCTACAATGGAATATCTTTGGCTGATATTGCCAAAGGAAAGGTCCCTTTATAAAAATTAGTCAATAATAAAAGTTAATTCTATTTATCATACGTGTTTGGCATAAAAAGTCTTGGTCTGGTTAAAGGGGATCAGGATTATGCATTAGAAACGTTATTGACCCAATACGACAACCAGGTATGAGTTCGAACATAATCCAACATATAAAGACTTATACCAATTCGAAAACTTATAAATGTGTGCCTATGCAAAATACTTTTTAGACTTATCTGCTTATCATTAATTTTGATCTTAATTTCCCTAAGAAAAACTGCTTTTCAAAGTTTGTTTATAATGTTGTTTTTTCTGGCCCCATTAATGAGCAACTGTGTGAAACAAACTTGGTACAGTATTTGTCATTTAATTTCATCTTATCATCAGAATCTGTTGCATTTATTTCATTTCTGATTTTCTTGCAAATCTTTGAAATTTATCTCGGCGGGATATATTTTTTTTAATACTTAACGTTCTTGTATGCTTACATACTTCAGTATATGCAGATTAGTTAAAATATTTGAAATCGTTCAATAACATGATTCAATTAAACCAGTGCAGCCAACATTTATTAAAATTCGTGAGTTTTAATAACCTGGGGGAAAATACACGCTAATACGCTTTAATTCGCTTAAAAACGATCGGGCTGATTATTGCTGATAAAATGAACGTTTTTTTTTTAATTTTTTGTCGATAGATTCACATTTATTTAGTTTCGCAATAGTGCCCTATTGGGTGACTCTTCCTGCATGTTAGAACCTTACATCTAAAAATAGAATCGGTTCATTAATATGCATGTCGCTTGTCAGTTTTAGGTTTTATTTTAAAAGGTAAAAAACTGCCTCGATACATTTATCCGACAGTTGAAGTCATGAAAACGTAGGTCATAAATCTTAACAACAAAAATTACGTTTAAAGTTTCGAGAAATAAAACAAAACTGTGGTAGCAAATTTAGTGATGAACAATGTACCTGCTCTAGCATTTCTAGGCAATATAGACGGCCGCTGCTAGAGCACACTTCCCCCCACACTAAACAGTTCCAAACCACCTTTTTATGAAGATGTTGACTAAAATTCCTTAGTTGTGATTTATGTTTCAAAAATGTTGTAAGCCCTGTTTGGGCTACTAAATAGTGTTTCCTAAAATAATATATCAAAGCAATATTTTCTAAAAATGCTGCAAAAATATACATGTATGAGCTAGTTTTCATAAAAATTGCCTATGAAGTTTGCTGCATCATTAACTTGAAGTAAGGACACTCAGCCAATGTCAGGTTTTTTTTCACGCATTGGCTGAGTGTCCTTACTTCAAGTTATATATCTACCAGCCACCAGATGGGACGTGTAAACTACGTCGAAATTCAAAGA